>OZ005741.1:180784715-180918694 GCA_963930735.1 Dioctria linearis | reverse complement strand
AGAGAAGAGCCTACAGTTTATAATTTTTATAAACAAAATTATGTTTATGACCATTTTGCAAAAAAAAATTGAGTAACGCGCTTACATCTGAGGACATGCAGTGCTAAAATAAAATGAAGCTTCTTACGGACCGTAATCCATTCAGTGCTTCACAAAAACGCTTCAAAAGGTTTCTAAAAGCACTCTTTTTCCTACTGGGAAGATCTTCCAAAAGTAACAAAATTTTTTAATTTGACATCCTATAACTCCCGTCGAAAAGGGAGTAGAGAGGTGATTGGGCATTTGTTGGAAACGGTAGCGAGTTTACTATCACTTGAGATGCAAATCACCTTCATAGGGTGTATAACAAGAAAGTTCCTTGGTATTAGGGTAAAAAGCACACAAAATCACAAAACCCCCCTACTGCCCACACCGTGCATTTTCCTGCTCTCCTCTCATACAATTTATTTTTCGAAATTGAGTGAGGAATCCGTGGTATAAAGGAAATGCGGTACGTACGGGACACCCAATCCGTGGTATAAAGGAAATGCGGTACGTACGGGACACCCTGTATATTGCCGGATATGTAAGTAGTAGTTGAAATCGTGTGATAAAATATACCATAAATTAATTAATTAATTACATTCAAAGAGGTCGACCAGCAAAAAATAAGCTGCACTCTAACGAAGGAATTCTACTTGTCACATGCCACGCTACGCCACGTTATAGCACGTTTATCGAGTACATGTGTGGCAAGTTATCTTAAACTTTACCACGCCATATCCCGTAAATATGAAGACGTATCAAACAAATTTTATATCAGAACAGACAGGAATGTAGCTGCATCCATTTCTACTTAAGTGTAAACATAAAACGACCATCTTACACGATAGCACGTCTTGCGAAATGTGCAAATCTCCAGATTGTTTCACACATTCCATGACGTGGAATCGCGTGGCATGGCGTTGCGTATAATAAGTGGAGCTCTGCGCAATTAAATTTCAGCTAAAGTCGGGTATTCGTACTTGTTTCATGTGTCATTGCATTGACATGTGACAAGTGGGATTCAAGTAAACTGCATCCAAGAAGAATGGTGTAATGCTGCATTCATTAATAATAAACGCACTAAGTAGTCAGCATTGCAGTTTCTGGACAAGAAATAGGTACGAAATCAGCAGTTTCCAAAGTCATGTTCAGGATTTTTATCTTCTATACACTGACCTTAACCGTGGAAGGAGTCCTCTAATGCGACTCATTCATATCTCTCTTCTCTTGAGGGCTAAACTAAATAGGACATTGAATCAATGGACTTATTTCTCCTTTTGCTGGTTTTTTGGTTATGGGCTCAATCTTAGCTAGTAAATTTATAGATTTGTATTTATTTGGGAAACGACATCTTGTATCAGCGCTTCGTTCTTTCTCATTACAAAGCATGAAAGGGAATGATAACACCCACAAGACAACAATTATTTTAACAAAGCAATTATGTATTCTTTCCTAATTTCGCTGAAGTCCTCAAAGCATAGTTGCAAAATCCTAGAGATTAAAGCCGAACTTGATCGTGTTAACACAATTAAGTCAGCCTGCGCTAAAGAAACAACATTCATGCAAAACCGTATTGAATAATGTTGTTAAAACGAACCAGCTAGCAACAAATGCATACGCGCAGGCAACTGCATTTATATGTAATAATTATTTTTTTATACAAAAACATATTAATTGGTTAAGAAGTGCAGTTATAATATTTATCATTTTTAATACCCTAGATGAAATCTATAGGCTAAACAAAGTTTATCATATCGTTTGTAATGTACAGAAATAATGATGGTAGAACCAAATGGATTAGACACCCACGTATAATATTAAAAGTTATTTTGATTGTTACATGTCCGTCTGTCCGTCCGTCCGTCTGTCCATCTGTCCGTCTGGGCGCAGGATAACTCGGGAACGCGTTCACTTAGAAAGCTGAAATTTTGTACACGGACTTAAAAAAACAAAAGTAAAATTATGTTCGAAAATAAGTCAAATCTGGCAACTCCTTCGTGAGGTTGCCAACAAAAATTTCGTTTTCTGCTATATATGGCTGAGAACGCGTCAATGTAAAGAGTTGAAATTTGCTACATGGTGTTTTTATAGTAATAACAAATTAAATTTCAAAAATGAACTAAATCTGGCAACCTTTTCTTAATTTTGCCATATAAAAATTTATAGTTTTTACAGATACTGTGGAAACGATTAGTCCTATACGTTTTATTGTACTGAAAAATTCTTCAGAATATAAAATCAGTTATAATATTTTTTCTGTCCGACGAACCACTGCAAAAATCAAAATTGATCAAATGGGTGACCATACGAAATTTCATAAAGGCATTCATCTAAGGTATTGGTCTTAGACCAATTCTAGCTTTTTTACTTGTTTGATTTTCAGTATCGTAAAATTAAAATATTTGGGAAAGAGTTTTGCAAACTATAATTGCCAAAATGTTTCAAAAATGCGAAGATAATTGTTCTTTGTTGCCGTGTGCAATTCAAGGGCTAAATAAACCACAATCTTACTTGTTTCAAACATCAATCGATTAATTAACTCAATTAATTGCTCTGAGTATCAACAGTTATTCCCAGCTACACTGTATCTCGAGTACTAGTTGAAACTAAGTGACCACAATCTGAAGCCTCAATACTATTTTTTAAGCAGTAGGTACAGAAAACCGAGTGAAATGAAGCCTCCTACTGTGGGTATGGACTGCAAAGAACAAATAACTACTAACAAATACTTAATTCCGGGTATCGACTGAAATAAAGTATCTTACTCTGAGTATCGAATCGAATAGGATAAAAAATACTAACGTCACCTTTCAAGCATATCCAATGGAATGTAGAATTGTTCCGAGTATATGGACTGAAACGGAATTATCCTAAACATCAATAAAATTAAAGCGAATAGTTAATAAAAATTGACCTTCTTAATAATAGCTTAATATTGAGTTTGAGATTCAATTTTTACAGATATTTCAACTTATTCTAGAAATTGTAATAGTAATTAATATATAGATTTTTTTTTTTTCAGAACGTATAGTGGTTTGTGGTAGAGGAAATCAGCTACTTAAATAATATACTTTGAATGTTTGAAAATTATGCATAAAGTGTTTTAATAGTTAGATTCTAAATTTAAGCATATAAGAAACGAAAATGAATTCGCTGATTTGAAATGTAGACAATATTGACCTTATGACTCTCACGCCATTTATTTTTCACTTTTGCCTGTAAATTAAGTTAAAATAATAGAAACCAAGATCAATATAACTTCATTTTGCAACTAGCAAAAAGCATAGAGATTTATAATCGGTGATAATTCGTCAGATTAAGGGGGCCACCCCGTATGACATGTTGAAAAAAAATGTTATTTTTTTCCATAAGTTGATTCCAAGACACGTGTAGAATATGCTGCTAAAGTGATTTTTCATTATTCGATGTCGTTGAAAAGTTACAACAGTTAGAAAACAAGGTGCTCGAAGCACTTAATCGAGCCATCGGCGGAGCGCGGCACCGGGCCTTTTCTGCCGCTTCGGTTTCTAACCTGAAACATTTCAATACACATATACACTCATATATATGTATAGAGAGAGATTTTCCCAAACTTCCTTTCATATATAACGGTTAGTTTAGTCTTGGCTTGGCCCCGAAGCCCATAACAGAAACTGCGAATCATCTTTTAAATGCGTTTTTCTTAAAACTGCGTTTTTCTAACTGGTCTCCACGATATCTCAAAAACACATGTATAGTCATGGTGTGAACTAATTTAATGCAAAACTTCCGAGCCTTTTTTTCGAAACAAAATAATCAATAAAAATCACAAAATTTGAAAATTAATTTTCAAATACATATCAATTATTCAATTTTCAATCATGGAATCATGGAGCCCAATGCCAAACTTATTTTCGACATAGGTACCTTTGGAGTGGTGCAACACACATTGTGATAAAGATTTTGATCTGGAAATATTCCGACTTACTGTTACAATATTAATAAATATATAGTAAAAAGTTCGAACTTCTATCCTTTTCTTGTTCGTAAAAAAAAATCACAAAGTAAGCTAAAAAACCGACCGTCACACGGGGTGACCTCTTAAGAGGAAGCAGGAAATGCCAGCGCTCTGTTGATTAAATTTTAAGATTGTTTTCAAATTTACGTATTTTATGGATTATTACCATAATATAACTTGTAAGTATGTAATCAATTAATGAATCAAAGAACGCTTTTGTAAATATAAATATAATATAGTCACTGTTCATAAATAAACAAATTCAATATAACAAAATATAGAGCGGAAGTGGATTTTCTGTTAATCAGAAATAACCCAAATTTAAAAAGATCAATGGGTTAGACTGCATCCTTGAATACTTTTCAATACATCGGTCGAAACCTTGGACCACTAAGAAGTGGTGAATAATTAATGAAATATTTTCCTCATGATTGGGTAATTCGAAATATCCTACAATATAATCGACATAATAAATGGTTAAGAATTTTTTTCTTATAACACAAATGTACAATAATTTTGCAGAGCTAAGCTGGTGACAAAATTCTCCTATGTTTCAACTATAACGCTGCGAACTGAATTGCGTACTAGAATTTTCCCTTTATAATCATCGCGAAAACTAAAATCAAAATATTACTCAAACACCATATTTTCGTATGAGCTATAGTTTAGGTACTACAGCGGTGAATATTTCAATCGTGTGTTGGTCTTCTTGAAGAAATTTATACATTTCTTCTTTATGGCTTAAAATATTTCTCTTGGAGCTTTTGGTATTTCCCCGTAATTTCATTTGCGTCATAGTAATAAATAAGTAAGTATATGAATAAATCCGCATTATATACGACACAAGTTTTTTATGTAAATCAATTTGTAAAAGCACGAGTTTCAAATTTAATCAATGCGACAATACATGTACCTACATATATGTATATACAATAAGCCACAAGTTGGTAGGTAGCCTCGTTTAATATCTTCTTAATTCTTCTTCCTATGCCATTAAGCAGCTCTGTGGTTTCATATGTTCATTACAGATTTTGAATAAGTCACTTTCATTTCAAAACCTAGACTAAGTCGGAACCATAAATTTATTACTTTGTTATTTTGAAAATAGATTGGCACATCTCTCAATTTTAATTTTAATTTTATGCCTTTACGAGGAATTAAATGAAACATAATGGTAACACAAAGAAATGTAATCTTCCATCACTTTGCAAATAATAGCAAATTTGGTAACTTTTGAGCATATGTGATATCTTGCTAACTTAAAACTGAAGTTATAACTTTTCCCATTTTTTTTTTAATATAGGTACTGTGATGTTAGATTTTCTTCGGATTTTTATTCATTTAAAGAAAACTCTTCTATTGTGATTGCCACTTTTACTATGAGGATAGGAGTTTGAAAAAGAACACGATAAGCACGTGTTCGGCTACCGAAGTCAATGCTGTTGCCTTGCCTTGCTTTGCTTTGCTGTTGCGGTGAAGGTGTACTCCTACTCCACCCTAGTATAACAAAATTATGATAGAAAAAAAGCGTTATAGCTGAAACATGTTAGCATTTATCAATTACATCAGCGGAAAAATGTAGATCAGTTTCTATTGCGTACATACATTTACATTACCAATATAAAAAGCAGCAGCATCGCTAACGCCGTTAACACACAGATCATATAATAGTTTTTTTTCACAGCTTTTAAACCTTATAATTTTTGTTTTTCAAGAAAAGCCCTGTTTTAAAAAATTTCAACTTGACGTAAGTCATAAGCTAGTGAATATAATTTTATGATTTGCCGAACAGGCCTACTTGAACAAAAAGTCATAAACTAAATAATTTTGTCCCTACCTGAAACTATCACTAAAATCACTATAAAGTTCCGTATACCATGGAAAAAACCACAGGTATTTATACTAACCTCATACCAGTTTTATCGGCTTGTATTATATTGATATGCAACGACACACGTGGTTTATGCATGTACTATCCTATTTGTACTAGCTGTGTAGTGTGTAACAGGTATACGCTGAACTACAATTTACGTATACGTAAGTAATGTTATTTACGTAAAGCGACCACGTACTTTAAATTAAACAAACGTTCACAAATTAACTGTAAGTCGTCGCAGGGGAGCTTTTCGTTAAGTTTTAAATGCCAAATTGCAGTCAGTAATGGTGCGGTTAATAAGTAATTGCCCATTTCGTAAGAAATCGATGTGTCAAACAATTAGATTAATACTAAATGATTAAAAGTGCAATGTAAAAATTAAAATGGAATAAAAATGGTACTGCGAATTGATCGAAAATATTCCGCTGGCCCAGATTCTTAATTTTTCTCTTCCTGTGATATTCTTTTCTAATATGATATAGCGAATGTTGGTGATAACTTGTACGTAGTCCCTAGGCAAAATTATTCTTATGATTCAAGAAATACTATACTTTTTACTTCATAAAGTATAATATAAATAAATGAAAATACTGCTTTATAATAAAACACATAAAAAACATATCATTAACTAAAATATTTAAAAATATATTAAATGTGTAATAAAATAAAGGGTATGTTCTTATAGAACAAAAGAGAAGAGTCAAATATGTGTTTGAAGAAATTTTCAGGAAGTTGTGTTTCTATACGGACAGTTCAGTAATGAATAATAACACAATTTAGTAGTTCTTTTAAGACAAGTCTAAGAACAACTCAGACAGAATACTCAATATAAATTTGAGATGAAAAGATTTTAGTTTTATTGTATATGTAACAGCTCAAAAAAGAGTATCTGTAGTCAATTTTTTGTTTTCTAGAAATACATTCATTTTGTTTTATCTGCACTCTTCAGTCACTTTGCTAACACTTTGGAGAATTTGCTAACTTTTATACCCAAATTTGCTTAACATAATTTGGCATAGAAGTCCCATCACAGATAAATAGTAAGTTAGCAGAGAGCCAATAAGTATAACAATCTCACGTTATGCAGACTAAGGTATAACTAATATGAACCATGGTTGAATATGGAACTCGAGAGGCCTAGTGTTGCTTTTATTAATCCATGTATATTCTATTTGTAATTTTGGTTATTAAGTACTTTATATTTAAATACTGATATGGTAACGTCACGATGTCGCACGATATACCGAGCATACATTGTTGTTTGCTGTATACCATGTAACAATCCGTTTAAAATCTGTTAAATCAAATGCATAAATACTGGGCCATATCCTTGCACTACTATCATAAACCTCAATTGAAAGTTCCATTAAAGTGATCTTATCTCATAAAACGCTCACTTATCGGCATTTTTATATTAAACGCATCACTTGGAGCGATCGGTTAATTTACTGTTTACCAGACTGCCAGAGAGTCAGTATCTTGCCATTGTACCATTCAAGCCGTGCTGGGCTGCACCCGAGAAACCAAGATACTGCCTTTATGCACTTTTTAATGAAATTAAGCAATTTATCGCAATTTAACTACACCCGAAATGAATAAATTTTCGTTTCGACTGTTTTTTTCGCGAACTCGCTAAAAACTCGCATTTACCGAGGTCGTGTGGGTTTTAAGAGCAAATAAAAGAAATAAATATTTCCGTATTTGTATCTGAAAGTAAAATAAAATGAAAAAGAAAAATTCATCTTGATTGGTGGTACTCACTCTGCTATCACAATCACTCAAAATAAGAAGAACAAGAACGAAAGAAGCGATTGAAGAAATCATACGAGGAACAGGCAGACTCAGCCGGCTAAATGTGGTCGCTTCGCAACGAACGCATTCCAACCGGATGGAAAAACGTAGGGAATCCATCGAAAACTAGTTTTGAAGGGGCCATGTTGTTGCTAGTTAGTCGTGTTGTTCTTGTTGCTGACAAAAAGGTCAAAAATGAACGTGGAGTTCAGTCTTCATGTTCCCTTCCCTCCCGTAGTACAATCCTTGTTAGCGTTTGTTTGTTTTATATCAAGGCGAAAATCTTTCCGATAAAAACTTTATTTACCAAGAAAAATTTAGATTTCTTTGACATTGGACGTGGACCATTGGTGCTGGTGGCTCGCATTGCATGCACGACTAGGTACTAGGCAGTAGGAATCTTTATGTTTCGAAAAAGTGATTTAGATAATATGCGACAGTATCATTTTTCTCTGGGATATATACATAAGTACAAGTTGTTCTATGCTCGTGTTTTGAATGTACACGACCATAAAACAAGCACACGGCATGGCACAATGCACTCCGGCTAACAAGATTGTTTGCTGTGATGTCAAGTGCTTTTATTTTGTAAGCCAGATTTATACTTTTGCACGTATTTAATGCGTGATAGCTTTTTCCGTATGAACTAACATGGTTCTGCAATTTGAATTTTCTTAGCTACTTTTTCTGCTGTTGATCAAATGTAGGCAGAGATGTGAGATATTGCTACAACGAAACAGTGTTATGGTTTCACTTATTTGATGGAATTACTATGGGTTGCAAGTGTGGGCGGACTGAACTTTTCATTCCTGCTGCGATATACGCAAAATTAATTGAATAAAATGCTATCTTTATTCAAGAACACAATGAGGTACAGAAATAAACATGGTTAGGTTAGATATTAAAGGTCTGCTAAGATAAGTCTTAGCCTGCTTCACTTGACCCCAGATAGACCCCATAGATTCCCAAGAATCTATCCTTCTAAAGACATCCGTAGATCAAACTATTTTCCTAAGGAATCTGAGGTTAAATCTACGATCTGTACCTTGCAGCTCTTCCAGCTCCGAGAAGACGTGGCTACCAAGAAGCCCACCTCTCTTGATCGTTAGAGCCTGCCGAAAAAATTCTACTTCTTTAGAAACTTAAATAGTTAGACTCTGTACGTAGTCTTCTAGCATAATTACCTACAGCTCAGTAGCCCGTTATCACCTATAGTTTCTTGGGGTCCGCGCTCTTCCTCCCTAAAGAACACCATTGTATACAGACATAATTGCCTCGCAATACAGACGAGCCCCGATATTACATCGGAACTATCAGTATTTCAAAATGATTATTTGTTAGCTCATCTAATATCGCATTTCACTCGATTTTTCTATGCCTATGTACACAGCATAAGGTCACCTTGTGCCGTATGGAAATCTCTTCTAGGCACCCGCTTTGATTATATCACCACAGCATCATACGCCTTAATGGCTGGCTATCTGACAGTCAGAATATATGCAGATGTCAAAGTCTGACTCACTACACTTAAGGCAGCTACACAAGCTTAAGCAAATCGTACGATTTCACATCCACTAGCCAAGACGTTCGATTTACATGAGCGCGTGTAGCGAGAGTCAGAGCTTGAGGTTAGACTGAGGTCTGACATGAATGAAATCGGTCGAAACTATTGCGTACATGCAAATCTGACGACTTTGCTAGACTTGACCTGGAGTATGCATAAAAATCATTGTGTGTGGAGGCAAAAATTAACATTCGGTTTTGCTTAGTACAATTCTATTGCAAGGTCGTAAGATTTGCTTGTACGCAATAGTTTCGGCCGATTTCATTCACGTCAAACTTCAGTCTCAACTCATGCTCAGACTTTCACTGCACATATGCAAGCTCATGCAAATCGTACTGCCTTTAGATGCCATCGGTATCGTCACCAGCTCTACATTTTTTTTATATTATTTGTTGTGCCATAGCACTGCAATTGCTGGAATATACTCCCTATTCTGTTCGTGCACTCAATTTTTGACTACTCCTAAATAATTTTTTTACTACTAATTTTGCGATCATATCCATATGAAATTCCTCCAAAGGCGAAAGCTGATTGTGATGCTCCTCTTGATATCTTCTGTGAAAACTTTCTTCAGTGCTTAAATAAAATGAAGTTTGCGGAAGACTCATGAATCATATTCTCTCTCAATGTTGGATCTATCACATCTCAAATAACCATTAAGGCTTTTAATTCCTTTTATATAGGCTCTGGCCAGTATATCGCATATGACGTTACGAACTTTAACTTCTGCAATCTTATCTCCAATTTTCAATTAAACTTAAAATTACTTTTATCAAATGTTTCAAATATTCCGATGTACTTTGAGGCTTAGCATGGCCGTAATAAATACCAGAGGTGAAAGGTTGAGTATAAACACGACCCAAACAACATAAAATTCGCTATACCTGACCCTTAGGCCTAGAGCTTAATTTGTTAAATGTTAAATTAAGTTAAAATCCACGCAAATCTCATTAATATTTTCACTTTTTGAAATAAATTCAAGAGTGTTAGTTAAGCCGAAATGCCAGTATACTCTAGGGGAAATATTTTTAGTGAAAAACTTTGAGGAGCTTCGAGAATTTTTTGGAATTCCTTATATATCCGTTTTTTGCAATATCAATATTGTAAGTAGATCATTAATATCACTATGGGTTACATTATGTGTATTTTTGTATATTTTCAAGAGCCGACGCATGTCAAAATGAAATGTCCTTCGTCAATATTTGTCTCTATGTTCATTACTGATGCTGGAGTATTATTAAAGTCCGAGGTTTGCTAATCATTGAATTCACTGTGTACTGTTTTGTTGTCATTTTCTCTTCTCGCCATACAGGAGCTATTTTCCGTTATATTTTCTAATAACAACTTAATTCTTCTCTGGAATGTTTAACGAGTTAAGATTTAACGTTTAATAATTGCATTCATTGGGAAAAATTTGACAATTAAAAATTAGAAATAGACTATTGCAAAAAATAAAGACTTTTTTTAGTTATCCTTCTTGTAAATCTAATTTTATAATTATAGCCTCTTTACTTCATGTCTTTTTTCATTATACACTCGGTTAAAGCTATTTTATATGAATGCAACTTAGTCAAATACTTCTTTCGTGCTTTTAATTGAGTTTTGTATTTAAATGAAAAAAATAACTAGTTTTTATTTTTAGCCATCAATGTAGAAAATTCTACTGCTGCACCGAAAATCCCTATTAAAAATTCTTCATTTAATTTTTCTCCTATGCATTAATTTTTACTTCGAGATTACAAACAACTGCACTATTAAAGCATCACAGAATGAATGAGTCAATACCACTGGGATAGTTGCCATCCGATGACATTCAACCGTAATTTCCCGAAGAAGTTTCGCATCAAATAAAATATTTCCGTGAGCACTTTGGGTGTTACCAAAAGGTATTTCAGACGTTTAATTTATACGGTTACTTAATGGTTACATTGAAACCAAAAATCAACACATTCTTTTAAATTGGGTTTCTTTACAATTTTTTTATAAGGTAAGCCACAAACAATTTTTTTGGAACCACGTTTTTCTGTTGAAACGGGGTTTCAATTGAACCTTTTGTTTCAGTTAAGCTCCTCTAAGATTATTTTGAAACTTTAATTCAGACATTCACTTACGACATGGTTTTATTGAAACATTCTCTAAACAACAGTGTCATGAAAGTAAAAAGGAAATCCAAATACATATAACATTTTTTGTTTAAAATAAGCTTTTAAACACCTTCTTTATAACGAGTACATTTGAAACGTTCACGCAACTTTCGGGCAACTTCAGTAACTTTATATCTATTGTTACTTCGTAACTTTGGTTGCAAATGCATACATACACAATACATAAATTACTTAATAACCAAGCTCTAATTAGGAATATATTTGTGAAATTTCAAACGAGAGACGAATCAGAGGTTATGGGAGATTTGTTTTATGAATGATGCAGTATATTTGAATCTGTATTTTCTTACCCGTGCAAAATACTAACACCTTCAAGAGCCACAGCAAAATCTTCTTCTGTGGTGAAAATGTTGAGCACATTGCTGAAAAGAAAAGAAAATTATATGCAAGGAAATACCCCTTCAACAAACAAGTTTCATGAAAATGTACACAAAGTTCATCACCCGTTAAATAATTAAATGTAAAAAACCTTTGGATTTTCACATGCGCAATGGGCGAACATACCCGATGAAAAGAAACTTCAAAATATGTAGAGGCGATGCTTTTCCACACAAAGGCAACAAACAATGAAGCACCCTGTTAATTTGAAGCTATTTGCTTGAGTGTTATTTTATAGTTATTTGCCAATAAAGGGAGTCGTTTTTGCCTTATGGTATGTTTATTGTAGCCACAACCGCAAGAAGTATGTACTTATAACAATAATCAAACGAGAGAATGGGGCCAGTTTACTTGTACACTTGACTTTTGCGAGAAACTCAGCGTCTCTAAGAGATGGCTAAATGATGCTGATGATTTTATTGATCATTTTAACTTCCTCCCGAGCGATAATATATAAGCAATTAAGATTCAATGAGTAATTAGAGTTACACAAGAACTTTCCTGTTAACATATGCATGTGGATGTAATAGTAATGGATTTAATTAAACAGGATTCTTGGAGATATTAATTCAGTTTCAAAATATAAATTAAAGAAATATTGACTTTAACATCAAAAGCTATTAAAAGATCCAAGCTATAACCGCAAAATAAACACGATTTTACGACGAGGCTAGACGCCAACAATGACAATCAAATTAAAATTATCACTCGTGGCACACTTATCTATCAATTAGTAATGTCGTTAGAGATTTAACTGCAGGAACTTCATTATCATCGCTTTTGGGACCCAAGAGTTCGTTTTCGTCTATAAAAGCAAAAATTGCCCATTACAGTGGTCGTAAAAATATCGTAAACATCACAGTGAAGAGTTCCCACATAAAGTTCAAATCGACATGAGACGAAAATCGCGCGCGACGACCATTTACTACCGCAACAGTGTCACACTATAAAGATCCGACAGCAATTACGACAAAAGCACAGGGAATGAATCAGCCCGAATCATGCAGACTGAGTTTTTATAGCAAATTAACAAGGCATTTGAAATCGTCTTTATAGTATTATTATGGTTATTGTTATCATCGGATATTATGGCACACGTTCAAACAGGTTGCTTCCAGTCATCACAGCTCTCTGTGAGATGCTTTGATTTTTACGATCAGTAAAATAAACGATAAATGTGAGTGGCTTGGTTCATGCTCTTACGTTGCGTCTACGTGTACAAATATGTAATATTGGTCGATCTGTATATAAAAGGAGAGTGTATATATGTTTGGGGGATTGATAGGTTTAAAATGGATGGGATAATTTAACCTTTGCTTAGTTTTCCATTTGGGAGATTTTTCTTAAAAGACTTGTTTTCTTTTTTATTGTATGTATTGGTCAGATTTACGCATCAATTAGTAGGATTATACGATATTTTTTATGACAGAAGGATAGTAATTATAATGTAATAGGGATGCTTATGAAAATAGCTTTATGTTTCTATTAATAAAGAGGAATATTAAATAGGTATAGGTACCTATATAATCAATTTTCCAGAAAATTAATTAGAATAAAAAATGATAAAGTAATATATCATTGCGCAGTCAGTAATTTTTACCATTAATTCGTAATTTGTGCACAATTTCATTGCCGAAGAAAATGCTGATTACGAAAATGAGGTCTCAAATATGTCTAAAGAAATCGCTGGCAGATTTAGATGCCTAGGAAAACATTTATGGACAGCTATGGTACTGTGAGCAGATTAGTATTACTGTAGATCCCTGAATGAAATATATGACTCTAATAATGATTTTTTAAACAGCAGTTATAACATTTCATCAGAAGTAGAATGATGTACTATATAACTAGTACCCAGTAGTAGTTGGGGGAAAACCGAGTAGGAGGAAGAATTCAGCAATTAAATAATCAACAATTAAAATAAATCTAATTCTAGTGCCCGGAAATATTCAGTTACGTGCAACCTCTGCACATAATATTTTCAAACGATCCAAAACTTAAATATCAACCACTATTAAAACACTGTTCAATGTTTGCAGGAATAAAAAAATTACTGACCACTATTAAAAATGTTGCTCACGTTAATCTTAAAAAAAGTTAAGATTGCATCCGATCAAATAATGTGACTCAATAAGCTTAGTTTATAAAAAGTAGTCCAGCTGCTTCACGCTGATTTCAACAAAACCTCATTGTGCCACATAGATTCATGGAAATCTGTCCTTCTAGGTACAACTATAGACCTACCCTGATAATCTAAGGAAACTCAGGATGCATATAAGCTCTTTACCTTGCAACTCCTCCAGTTCCAAGAAGAAGTAGCTCCCAAGCAGCCCGCCTCTTTTGGTCGCTGGAGTAGGACACTCATAAAGCACATGTCGAACTAATTCGATTTCCTCAGGAGCTGTTTATCTTCGATAGAAATGGTTTGACTCTAGCCCAAGCCCCCTAATAGGGTTACTTATGGCCTATGGCCATTGACATATAATAAGAATGGACTGATCATTTTTGCCCAAAAATGGCATAAATTTCGAACAGGCGGTGAAAACCCTTTATTTCGTACAATTGTACACCGATTCCTAATTTATTATTATTTGTCGATTGGAAACATTTAATATGTTATAAAATAGTGTTGCATTAAATAGAAATTATTTAGCAACTTAAACTTGTTTTAATTAACACAAAAATTAATTTTTAATATTAGTGAAAAATGTGCTGCTCTGCATATTTTATGTCAAACATAATTGTGATTCAAAGAGATAGATATAAGCATGCATTTTTATGTCAATTCCAATCCATTCCATTTAATACAACTGTGCTGTTTCTAAAATTGGTTACAGTTCAAAGTACATTTGGAGCATGAAGGGGACAAACAGATTTTAACCAACATTTGTGTCATTTTTGACTATAGAAATAAGACAGAAAGGTTCAGTCCATTCTTATTATATGTCAGTGGCTAAAAACCCTAGTTTTCTGTGTCGGTTCTGTTATGTAAATAGAGATAGAGTCAAGTTGGAAGCCTCAGTTACCTCAGTAGTATAATATATATATATATATATGTATATCCTTTAGTGATAGTTCCTGTCATGAAGTACCTTTAGCTATCGCGGATGTGGAATTCAGTGATATGTCACTTACATATAATAATGCTTCAAGTCCAATGTTAAAACATTTTGGAAAATCAATAAAATTGGATAAATACTGATTGCAGCACTAAATTGCAATACCAAAAGTTAATAGCTTTCAACTTCACTGACTAGTATCGATTAGTTTTTCAATGTGTATGTTTTATGTTGGTGCCTTGACAGAGAACAAAAATGATAGGTAGTGTTACTCAATTTAAAAATAATTGATAGACATTACTGTGAAGTGTAATGCGCCTCGTTCTCATTTTGTTTGAAGAGGACAAGAGCTATGCATCATGAAAGTCTCAGTAGTTCAAACTGAAATTTCAATAATAAATTGTAAGCCTTAAAATGTTTTGTTCCAATTTTGTGTAAATAATTTGAATTACTTAATATTGGTACAAAATACAGGCCCTTAATGTACCTAGAATATATAGTCCCATCCCAATCTTATAGATTTACGAAAATATCCTTTTTTTCTTTTTGTTTTTTTCATTCAGTTATTACAAAAAATGTAAAAAAAGCATAGCTTTTTAGATGGAATATAAAACATAACGATAAACAAAACATATTTAATAAAATATCTAAATTGGAAAAAATTCAAAATTATGTTATGTATTTTTAAAATTTTTAACAATGAAAGAACGGAACTTTTCTAAACTAAATAATTCGGTCAAGGGCGAGTCGGGCTCGATTAATTAGGGTTACGTACCGGAACTTTGTCAACGAACAATCGATCGGCTGAATTTAAGTAAGTATTTTAAATATAATCCAAATTTTCATAATAACTGCAATGAATGAATTGTGTTACATGTTGCTGGAACATTAATAAGTACATTATATCGGTTATTGTGTTTCCGCCGAAAAAAGTTGCAGTTTTCCTGTTATCTATGTGATTTAATACCTGCTCATCCTTATAATATCAAAATTTTATCTTTAGAAATCTAGAGGATCAAGGGGAACAGTATTTTTTCGCGCATTTTGGCCTATATCTTTATATCCAATTCACCGAATGTTTTGTTTGTTTTGGAAGCCTTGCAAGTAGTCCTTTCGATACCTCACAAGAAACAAAAAGAAAAAGTTTATGGAAGGAGTCCAATCTATTCCCCAAATTAAACCAAAATACGTAGTAACCTTTGACTGTCGATATATGGTTGCGTCATACTAATAAGGACCAAACATTTTAATAAATTTCAAATCAGTACGTCACGTTGTTTTTGAGAATAACGTCTGTGATGTCTGTCTTTCGCAGACGGGCGTACGAGCAATCTCAATGGCTCCATTTATTTCCTTTTGTAGTACGGAATACTAAAAGGACTAAGATTTACGATAACTGTATTTAATTTTAAAAAAATACTGTTAATTAAAGCACTTTTATTGAACGTTTACATATATATAAGACAAGATAGTTGAAGGAATAAATATCAACCTTCTGTGAATTGTTAAGGAAGGAAGTTCCTTGAAATATATAAAATAAAAGTTCAGAGAATATATTATGAATTTTTAATAATACTAATATTAGAGTACCAACATCGGAATTGTGTTGAGCCAGTGGCGGATCCTGAAAACAGCTACCAAAGGTTCTTTAATGAGTCTTCGATGTAAAGAAGGTTTGTTAGAATACTATCGGCCTTCAAACAAATATTTAAAGAAACAATTATAATTCGTAATTGGAGAAATTCACCAAACATTCCCAACGGCAAACAAATCATTTTATATTATTTAGTAATTTATTAAACTTAAAGCAAGAGTTTTATTTTGAAATAAAATGATGTATTATTTCGTCAAATGCAATAGTTTTATTAGAATACTTAGACCAAACGTTAAATCAATACAAAATATAAATTCTGATTGCGAAATTCTCTATCAGTAGGTATCTTAGAGAAATTGATTGAGCGGTCCGTTTTGTTTTAAATGATGTTGTAGAATGTAGAATTAGAGCTTATTGACATTCTTAGTCTTGGCATGCAGGAATACTTTCCTTACTCCTACAGCAGATCTCAACAACAGGAAAATCGCTCTTGGTTTTATCATAAGTTCAACCAATCAATAAAAGTCAAAGAGTCTGCCTTTTGTGCCTACTAATTGCTTCAATGCCCAGAATTGAAACAAGTTTACACCTACAAGTCCATTATCCGGGGAGATGACCAGAATATTAGCCAAAGAATCTTCGCAAGCAAAGGATTCTGATTTCTGGAATATCTTCAGCAGTTCCTCGATACCTTAACTACCTTACAATGGTGAAGTGGTTATTGACTCCCTGGATAAAGCTAATATTTTGGCCGCTAGATTTGCTTAAAATCCTCGTCTTCCACCTATTTCACAGACATTTATTTTGCCTAATCATGTGGATGTGTACAAGACCCAATACACATCCGTACCAGAGATGGTTTCTCACCCCTATTAATTAAAGGCTGCGCCTCATATTTGGCTAAAACTCTGCAAGAACTATTCTAATTGTCTTATTTCACAGGACAATCTTCAACTGCTTGGAAACTATCTCTAGTTCAGTCTATTTTAAAGAGTGTAGAGTATAGTGATCCCTCAAATTAGCAACACACTCCAATCACTTTGATCCTTGCATAGGTTTTTGAAATTATTATTAACTCCAAATTAATGAAGTATAATGAAGCAGTCTTCACAAATCCTACCCTTGATATTTCAAATGTCTTTGATAGATTCTGGCATCCAGCTCTTTTAGCCAAACTTAAAGCACTTGGTCTCTCCCCTCCTCTTCTATTACGGATTCAAATTTTTTAATATGGGTTGTACTAGTTGGCATTTCATCAGAACCTCACCCTATAAAGGCTAGTGCCCTAGGGCTCAGATATCTCTCCATCTCTCTTCTTAGTTTTCATTAATGATAACCTTTCCTTTACCTTCAATCCAACCCAGAGTTCTTCCGATGACTGTACCCCTAGATTTCACTTACTCCTTTAACACTCTTATGGACTCCGGAAAGAGTGCTAAATCTATTGCGATTTGGCAATAACTTGTCATATTAACTCACTCGATCAGCATCGTAATTTTGGATGCGTTTTGCTCTTTTATTGCTATATGCATGGCCAATATTCCGATAAATTATTTGGTATGTTCCCTTGTAGAATGGTTTCTGCACGCAATAGTCGCGCTAACCGATCACATCCTTTTACCCTTCAAATTACTTTCGGCCGTATAGTAAAATTCTGAGATGCTTTTTTTATCCCGGACTGTGCGAATGTGGATCAGTCCACCACCTTCTGTCTCTCCTCCAGCATACAATTTGCAAAAGTTTAAGGGTGACATACATCAACACCTCCGCCACTCTTCTCACCTAAGTAACAGTGGTTGTTGAATTTCCTATAATCGAGGGCCGATCGACCTATTTTGTTTACAGTTACGTAAACTAAATTCAAGACGGGAATCGAACCTACACTTGTTAGAATCCGTCAATGATGGAGAAAGAAGATTTTTAAGAACTTTTATTTTTAATGATTCTAAATCAAATTTAAACAACCGGTTGTTTTTTCTTCTTGTATTTATAAATTTGATTTAGAATCATTAAAAATAAAAGTTCTTAAAAATCTTCTTTCTCCATCATTGACCGATTCTAACAAGTGTAGGTTCGATTCCCGTCCGCGGTAAAAATAAATAAAATTGAATTTACAATCTATTTGTGCGCTTTCATCGTTCTGGTTAATGCCAGCTGAAAGCAAACGTGGCTTAGTAGGCTAGTTACAATTTGATAAATGCAAGAAGGAAAATCATCTGTCTCGTTAGCTCAGTGGTAAGAGCAGTCGCCCGGCAAGCGGAAGTTCCCGGTTTAAAATCCCGGACGAGGCGGTTGTTTTTTGTTCTTGTATTTATAAATTTGATTTAGAATCATTAAAAATAAAAGTTCTTCAATATCTTCTTTCTCCTAAATTTAAGAATTTACCCTCAAAGGATACTCTCTTTAGGGTAAATTATGAAGGAAATTTTACTTAATAGTTCCTTAAATTAGGCTTTCAAAGTAATCTTGAGTTTATAGTTAATTATTAGGGAAAAATGACGTAATCATTCCTTTTTAATTTATCTAATGGGAATAAGGAAAAATAAGGAAATAGATAAGGAAAATTTCCTAACTCTGAGACAAATTCCTTACTTTTTACTTAAATTTTTTGCTTAACTTTGAGTATAAATTTAAGGAAATGTATGAACTTGGTAATTGCATATATTCCCAAGTTCAACGAAAGGTAACGTAAATATTTTCTAAATAATTCCCTATTCGATTGTGTTCGCCCTCAAAGCCTGAATTGCCAGAAAAGTTAACCTTCAGGTAAATTGAACTAGATGGGCACGTTTAGCGAAATTCCTATTAGTTGAATTACGTAATGATACAATCAAATATTAAAGTTCATTAACTTTTCTTTCGCTTCAGTATCACTGGAATTAATAAACTGTTCCTCGCATTGAATCGCTTCATCAAGATTACAAATGTTGCTCCTTTTTACGATATATTCATATCGGAACCAGTCAGGCTCTGGAATACCATTTGCATCTTTTCTCAAAGATGGTACACTTGATTTGAGCCAGTACACTTGATTATTTGCTTCTCAATCGTGCGGAATACACTACACTCATATTCAACTGCGTTTTCATTCACCCGCTTTTTAACAAATCTTGTATCCAAATGATGATGCTATTGAAATGGTCTACTATTTTTAAGTTTAAAAAAAAATTAGTAATATCGTGATATCCTTCAGAGGTGAGTCGATCGCGAATAATTCGCTCGTTTTGACCGAATCAGTACACTAACTTAAAAGACCTGAGTCACTGTTTCAAAATCATATCGGTCAATCGCTCACTTAGACTCAAAGAGAAAAGAAACTGCTTTTCTTGATTTCTTTATTAAATCCATATTTTCAACCAATATTAACTTTTTATGCATACAACTAGATCTTTAGCTAATATTTTTTCACATTGAAATAAAACTTTTGCATCTAGTTGTATCTATATACCTACTCCACCAAAACAACAAAACGTTGCTACTAGGCATCCAGTAAGGTATGCTTTCGGAATTAATTTTTATTGCTACTAGTTCTTCAACTGCCAACTCTGTCGCCAAATCATAGTTGTGGTATTTACCTCACTTCTGCATATGCACAAGGGTGCAAACGGGTGCAAAGACAATGCAAGTATTTTTAAGAAACATTATGGATAATCTCTTTAGTTTACAATATTATTATATATTTTCTTGGAAATTTCCGCAACACTGAAGACTGATTTAATAATTCAGAGAATGTAGCAATTTTTTATTTGCTTTGAGGCCAGTCGGGTTGCCATGCCATACCAAATTTCACCAGTTGAGCACTCACAAAGACACAATTTTGATTGTTATTGTCTATAAACTAAGCGCAATTTTAGCTTTGAGCGTGGCTCTGACATGAACGATTTGGTAAGGTATGTAATTTTAGGGTATTACATTATTATTCCCAACTGAATTAAATGACCCAAATGACCGAATCTTTTACATGAGTTACTTATACCAAAAGACTCGTATGACCTGAATCACCAAAATGACCGATTTTGCACGCCTTACGGTCTTCGCTGTTCGACAATCAATTAACTTGTTTCAATTGTCTTTTACCTATATAAGGTGAAATTCCATAATTTATAGAAAAATATTATCATTGCCTTTGAACACAAAAATACCTACACAGGGATTTTTGTCCTTTAAGTCGAAAATTTTTGCTATTTCGGCTTGCCATGCAGAAAAGTCGTCGTATAAGGAAAGATTTTAATCAAACTAACTTTTAGGTCGAGATATGTAATATGCGTCATATTTATTAAACAAAACATGACTGCCAGATATTAAAGGAATGAATACAAAAATTGCATGATATTACAATTTAATAGTTTTAATAGTTACTAAAAAAACACCCAAATAAATGCATTTTTCTTAATTTCAGATTAAAAAATATTTTAATTAATTTCAAGCTTCTAAATGGCAAACCAAAGAATAATTAAAAAAAACTTTAAACTTATTATTTTTTAAATATCAATATTTTTAAAGCGCGCTGGTGTTTTAAGAAAAAGTTTTTCTATATTTATCAATGAAATTTTTTTTCGTTCTAATTGAGAGCTTGGAATAAGCCTATAATATCTATACATTTTATTAAAGCAATACTTATCATTATTATTCAAGTTAAAATTATGTGCCTTATTCATAATATTTACATTACCTACTACGGAAAATATACACACACAATTCTAATAAAATGAAATAACTTCCAAATTAACACAGACGTTAACTTAAGTTAAACTAGGTAGAAAAAAGGTCGAGATTAAGGAAAAATTACGTTAATTCGACGTGAAATTTACATTAAATTTAATAAATCAAGGAAATGTGTGTACCTCCACTCTATGTATAGAGAAATATTTCCTAATTTTCCAAATATTTGAGTCGATACGACGTCTTCTCATTCTCCACTTACGTAAATTGGACGTAAATATTAGGAAATCTTAACTTAACCACAATTAGTCGCTTCCCTAATTTACGTCGAATTAACGTCTTAATAATACGTCATGTCTTAATAATATAAAGAGAAATTAAAAATTTCTTAACTTTAATAGAGGTAAAGGACGTAGTATTTTAGTGTCTGTATTCTGCATTTATAATAAACTCGTCAATTTTAACAACATTTATTTCCCTAGTTTTATTGACTAAAATAGATGCTTTAAAGTTTTACACTTTCACCAATTACAAACCAAAACATGATAAATAATTTAACACCTCGATTGACCATCGCAAGCTGCAAAAGTTGAACATTGATCAACTCTTTTCATTGCTAGTGGTAGCCACTCGCTTATCTCCTCGACCCGTATCATTTAAATGACAAAATTTGTGCATTTGATATTTCCCAGTGGTGGCGAGTGTCTTCGAATTTTTGATCTGTTTCCGGCTTATACCGTTTGTAAACCATAGTTTCAAATACCACTTTGATGTGGAAAATGTTTGCTTTGCCAAACATTCCACAAGTTAGCTGTGACGACGGTACAGCGTTTCCGATCACAACACCATTATAAAGTGCTTCGCCTGCTTATAGCGATTGGGAGTTATAAAATTTTTAATTCAAATAGTAAACTAAAAATATGAAATAAAAAATAAAGGCAACATGAAGTGATCGAACCAGGCATGGTGAAAATATGGCCTCAGAAGGTGCAATTTATTTTAGTACCTTTTCAACTAATTGAATATAAATGATCAGAATATTTAGTAAAATATAAACCTATATTTAAAGGAATAAATATAATTCCATAAGTTCTAATAAAAGGTATATATGATTTATACCAAAAGCAACCATACAACCGAACATTGAAATAATTCAAATCTGAGAATCCAAGAACCAAAGTGAACAGCTAGCCATTTAAATTTTCGTACATTTAGATTTCCATATACCTATAACTTATTATTGCACCCTCTTCGTTAATTTTTTTCAAGGAGTATGCGATTCTTCCGATACTCCATTTTGCAGGTATTTGATACTTCCGATATCGAATTAGTCCAACAGCGACTCAGGTATTCAACATATTCGAAAGATTCAGAAGAATTTGCGAACACTTAAAACCATGTAGTCAGAAGATCAGCCAAAGTAACTGATTGAATCTAAAATTGATGTACAATTAAAAATCTGTAGATAATTAAGAAGCAGAGATATCCCTGCAAATAAATTTTCTTAAAAAATATAAATAAAACTAATTTTTTAATTATCTTTACGCAAAACAAATTTTTAACAACTATATAGTTTTCTTGCACGTCCTACGAAATTAATGATAAGCTCATTTGAAATACAAAGCTTGCTCTCCCATAAAATTGCGTTTAATAGTCCGTTTATTATGCGCCAAAATAAAGCTTCAAATATTACAGAGGCATATTCATAGACGACACAAGTACGAATAACGGCAGCTAAATGAAATTATCTCCAAAAGAGTGTATTAATAATTTATACAAAGTAAAGACTTGACTTTTGAGCCACATCAAGATAAATTATGACAAGGACATAAAAAAATAGAATTTCCGTACTATATACGTAATACGAATACAGAAGCCAGGTACACTCATCCAGACAAGCTAAACGTGCTTAACGTAAATGGGGAATTAATCGAGTTATAGCGTCATCAAAAATTTTTTTTCCTCATTTACAAAGTTTCCAGTAGTTTAGATATGGAACACCTTGAGCTTTCTATAAATGACCAGCTAATTCTCTGGTCATTTCCCATCCGAATTTATACACTTTTATCTTCGCAATTCTTATTCATGCTTTTACGAGTACTTTTTTTCAAAACGCAGGTCATAAAGATTAGTTTTTCATATCAAATTTGAAAAGCCTAAAATAACCGAACAATATTCGCACCGACGTAGAACCGTTTTCTTTTTTTGAGCCTCTTCAATATAAAAATGTACCAAAGATCACCAATAAATGCCTACATACACCAATTTTCCGAATATGCTTAAGAAATTTTTTGTTTAGGAGTGTAATAGGTCATTTTCTTATCAACTCGAGGCTTTGAGCTTCTTAAATTCGAAGAGAGTAACTGATATTGGCAACGCATTTATTTAAAAATTAGTAGTTAAATGAAAAGGGTGAGGTAAAATTCCAAACTTATGATTCTAAAGTGCCATAAATTTGGACGATATTCGATTACAAATAACTGTATGTAATTTTGTATAGCTTTCGCTTTATTTAATTTTTTATTTGATTTGAATTTATGATATCCCATAAACTCGAATCAAATAAAAAATTAAATTTTCCATTTCTTACCCTCCTTCACAACCCAAATAATACAGTTATGAAATTCTTTTCCGCACTCGTATGTACCTTTGTTTTTTTTACAAAACTAATGTGATAAATCTTAGGCAGCCGATCATTATAGATTCTCTAATCCAAAACCTTTCCAATAATAGTCAAATATGCAGTTAAAAATATATATTTTAGGATATATGAAAGGAAATATTAAGGTCCTGCTTTCGGTTCACGGTACAACATGCAGCTATACCATGGGCA
Organism: Dioctria linearis; assembly: GCA_963930735.1. Classification (NCBI taxonomy): domain Eukaryota; kingdom Metazoa; phylum Arthropoda; class Insecta; order Diptera; family Asilidae; genus Dioctria; species Dioctria linearis. The sequence goes on along the minus strand of OZ005741.1, from coordinate 180,894,751 downwards.
GTGGGATATTATACCTTGGACATTTGTAATTTACTAAGAAGAAATGATAGTATATCAAAATAGTTAAATTAATTAACACTCTTTATTCAACCAAGAATAACAATATTCACAAGGCTGGCTACCAAACAAAAATTGTTATAAATATATATTTAATTTATTATTTATCTAAAGACCGGTTTATGGTATTATCTTTTGACATGTCCGTGGTACAAATTTTTGATGTGTCCAAGTACATACCTCTTACAAAAGAAACAAAACTGCCTGTGAAATATTTTAAGACTCAAAATTCACTATATGATGCACGATTTATATTGGTAAATATAAACATGTTTTACCTTAGCTGGAATCCAAGAATATAGAAAGAATAAAACTTCAAGAGGTTCATTTCTTTATCATTGGAAAATATTTACTTTTTTCACGACTTTTCTTTAAAGCGCAATAACTGCACATTTGTAGAAGAAACTATTTTCCAGAATAACTTAAGTGTCATGGGTAAAATCGTATAAAAGTGCGTTTATGTCCTTGGTAACTACAGTCAAATTCAAATAGTATTTATTGGGCGCTACACAAGTAAGACAAGATCTTATAATTATGTGGAGGTGAACAATAGAAAGATTTAGATATAAGAATTGAAAACTTAAACTTAAACGATACAGAATATATAAGAATATGCAATATATATATATATAAGATAACTATAAAATATGCAAGAAGATAATATGTATTAATATTAATATGCCTCACAAGAAAATTTATTCAAACCAAACAATTAAGTAGTTTGCAAGTATTCCAGTAAATTATTGCGAAAACTATGATTGTCCCTGCTCCTACTGAGTTGAAGAGGAAGAGAGGTCCAAGGTCGTATGGATTGAACAAAAACCTAACGAACACTTGAGCGACAGGTGGAACGAGGAATGTTTAGAGAATAATTTCTCACTGATTGGGAAAAATCCAATCTAGTAAATAGATAATCAGGTTGCCCAGATATCATCAAATTACGGAGGAATAATATCGCACGATATTTAATAAATGGTTGTAGCGTGCATCCCAAGATTGAATTTAAATATTCCGAGACATGGACATACCGCCTCAAGCCGAACACATACCGATCAGTAGAATGAGCTTACGCGATGAAGCTGAATCAAAGCCACAAAAAACTTCACGGCCATAGGTCAGGATAGGGATAAATAACGATTTGACTAACATAATCCCCGTGTCAACAGGAGTAAATGCTGCAGTGGCAGAAAGTTTACGTAGAATTCCACATACCTTGCACACAAGCCCATTTATATGATCGGTTCAGTTCAAAGTACGACCAAAAATAATTTCAAGTAGTACTATAAGGAATAGTCAAATTATTTAGAATAATATCTGGAAAATAGGAACTATCCAATTCACTTTTATAGATCACGAAAACATTAGACTTGGAGGCATTTAAGCTCGAGCCATTATTAATAGCCCAATTAAGCACATCAGCAAGATCTTCGTTCATACGGCTTATAGCATTCTCCAGCAATCCTAGAGACCTGAAGATGTAAAGCTGAATATCGTCTGTATACATGTGGTAATTACAATTTATCAAATTTATTGGAAGATCATTAATGAAGATATTGAATAATAAGGGTCCCAAAATGGAGCCCTCAGGAACTCCACTCCGCAAAGTTAAGAAGCCAGAAGCAGAATTAGAATAGTCCACAATCTGTTGACGCCCGTTGAGGTAAGACCAAACCAACTTGCATGCAGAATTTGAAAATTTGAATTTAAAGGCAAGTCTACTTAATAACAATATGTGGTTAGCAGTGTCAAAGGCTTTGGAATAGCCAAACAGGACGAGCACTGTAAATTTATCATTGTCAATCGATTTTCTTATATCATCTGTTATATTAAACAACGCTGAGGTACAGCTTCGCTTGGATCTAAAGCCCGATTGAAGATTAGATAAAAGATTCTCCCTATCTAAAAAAATCGGTGACTTGGATGTGAAGAATTTTTTCAAAGCCTTTAGAGAAAAAAGATAAAATGGAAATAGGACGATATTCTGTTGAACCACGGGACCTCTTGGGGATGGGAATTATTTCAGAGTACTTCCAAATACCAGGAATCGTAGATCTTAAAATGATGTTGTTAAAATAATAAGTGAGACATTGGAGTAATACAGGCCGAAGACGTTTTATAAATTTAGGATGGAGGTTGTCCAGTTCAACAGCGTTAAATTTGGCAGACATTAAAGCAGAATAGATATCTGCCTCATCCACTTCAATAAAAGCAAACCCATCAAAAGGATTTATAATCTTAAAATATCACCAGGGTAATCATTGACATTGGAGCCAGGACCTGGGATTTATAGATATAGCGGAACTCCTATTTCGACCAACCCCAAGATTTGTAAGATTCTGCCAGAATTTCTTGGATGGAAGAGTGGTATTTATTCGTGAATTATAATATTGACACTTAGCACCAGATAACTCACTATTAACTGCATTACGTGCGGACGGAAAATGGTCCCAGCAATCAGGTGTGCGGAAACGACGCCATCTACGATATGCATAATTTCTTCACAATATTAAAAGCCTAATTCTTGTCGTAAACCAATGAATTTGGGGATTGATAATGCGTCGATTGTCTCAGAGGAACATATTTAGTAAAAAGGTATTTAATTAGGCTCATAATATAGTTAAGTTGTTCATCAACATCAATTGATCAATGTCCAATCAATCGTTTGGGCCTCCTCAAAAAGTTCACCGAAGTTAATATTATTAAAATCTTTGTAAGAAAAATTTTAATCGGTTTCAGATTCAGAACAAAGATTGTAAATGCCCAAAATTGGGTCATGCTTGGAGAATGCTGAAACGAACATCTGATTAAAAAACAACATTTGATTAGGGTCAGCAACAATAAACAAATCGAATAAGGTTGCAGAAGTTTTAGTAAAATGGGTAGGCTCTGAATTATGCACACTCAAACTGTATGTATTCAATATCTCTGTGAATGATGACGTAGTAGCATTAAGGCTTGACATATTCATATTAAAATCACCTGTTATATTTATATGTTGAGAAATATGACTGAAGTCGGATAGGACTGCCTCCAAAGGGGAAAAATCCGAAATATTGGAGTGGCCTATATACGACACCAACCAGACATTTTTCTGCAAATTTCAATAACAATATACTCTATAGGAAAATGATCTGACTGAGCCACAATACAACCACGAAATGAATTTTTAATGTAAATTGCTGTCCCTCCAGCGGCAGACACGATCATTTCTGAATAACGTATAATTGTTTATACCTAAATCTCATCAGCAATGTGGAATCTCAACCAAGTCTCGGAAATGCAGATAATATCTACAGAAGAAATGCTAAAAAGATCACAGAACTCATCAATCTTGTGATATAGACGTTGAGCATTCAAATGACAAGTTTTAAGGCCCCTGGCACTGGTTACACATAATATTCAGTAGAACGCGTGAGTTATTCAATCCAAAAGACATCACCGTATTATTGGCATTATTCATTATCTAGGTAAAAGAGAAGCTGAAGTTAATAGGAGCAAGAATAATAACACAGTGTGCACATATAGTCCGGAGGAAAAATAATACAATATAGTAATTAATCAGGAAAATTAAATGCAATAGAAAACTACAAAAGAATAAAATATCATAAGTTAACCTAAAAGCGCTAAGAAAACAAAATTTATATTTATATATTTATATTTTAATCGCAAAAAACATACTTATAACTTTCAAAAAGAGAAAGAAAGTATTAATATAAAGATAAACAATACTTAGACTTAATCCAAACTGGAAGAGTACATAATTATCATGGAAGGTATACGTCCATAATACAGGTTGCAAAACCAATGGGAAGAACATTGTTATTTCTCATCAAGACTGGCTGCAAAAGCATAAACAAATTAGAAACAGGTCGCACATCGTTGTCGTATTTCAGCCGCACAATGACAATTCCATTACGAGATGAAACCGAAAATAAATGCTACTGCCTTTTCAAACGTTGAGCCTCCCGATAAATGACGTAATTCTTTTTAGTGAGGCTCTCATGAACAAAAATTCCTTTGCCGGAATCAAATCCAATGTCACGAAGAGATAGCCCTTTTTGTGGATATTTAAATTTAGCACTGACCGCTTTTAATACGTTGGTTTTGTCCAGGGTTGAATTAAGTTTAATTATAATCGAACTATCCAGGTTGCTTTTGTTTTTAGCGCGGAAAATCTCTAGCTCGGAAGGTATGGTTATGCTAATGGACTTGCATAGGCTATTGAATATAATTAATAAATTTTCGCCATTTGAACTGCGAATGCCATTCAATAAGATGGATTTGGAATTAAGCTGTTTTTCAAGAAAATCAATCCTGACCTCGAAGTTAGAAAAAGTGTCAGTGAAATGTACTATAGATTTGGATAGATTGTCTTCCGCTAGCCGGTCAATACGTTCATGTAAGTTGTTTACCTTCGTCTGAAAATCGCTTTTAATTTCCTCGAGTTTATCACACAGCTCCTTAGCAATTTTATTAATCAGTAATTTTAGCGCATCCAAAGTTGATGTTAATGACGATGCCTTCGTTGTTGCCAATGAAGCGTTATCAGTGATGTTAGTAGCTGAACTATTTTGCTTATTTATCTTGCTACGAGTGTCCCGAACTGTGATAGTACTCGCTATGGGTGTAGATGAAGATGAATTTGTTGTAGCCATATTTATTCGTGAAGATATTGATGTTAAAAACTTTCCGAATTCACAAAATTTGGCAGATCAACAAGATGGAATTATCAACTCTGTATCCCACTAATGAAAAAACCAAGTTTTATTGAAAACAATGCACGATGTAAGAATCCATAACCAATGCGAAACTCCATTTATTGCGAAATAGCGTCACATAAAGCTGAGCATATATATAAAGTTGTATAAAATTCCACTACTAATAATTTCCTGCCTGTTGTATACGAGGTGTTTGAAAAATAATGTCTTAATACTAAATGTCTATGGATAATTTACAAGAAAGTACTGCCGAAAGATGTTGTTCTTAAGCCAGTAAAATGTTGTTTAGTGGATTCAAAAACATGAAAATTCAGCTGGCAATCTTAAAATTTCACTTACTTCGGTGGAGCTTGAAAAATATTTACACAGTTCTCACCAAATTCCCATAAACCTGCAAACTAATCGGCTTTGGTTATTTCTATAAAAAAAAAAAAACAAAAGAAAACAACAACTGATCAACATAACGAATATTCTAAAAAGTTGAAAATGTCATCAAAACACAAACTCTCTCAAGGACATTTAACATTTAATTTTATAGTGAAATATATTCATCGCAGGTATTGTCGCATCAGGTATACAATATAAATGAAAACATTAGATTAATGAAACAATAAAAATATGAATGCTTCTACGGTGATGTTACATGCGCGTACATAGACCAAACTGAATGAAGCCAATGACAAGTTTGCAGGAGCCAGGACTTAGTTCGCTAGATTGAGGTTCAATTCAATTCAATTCAATTAGTTTATGAAATGGCATCTACAATTATTATATCTATTAATTTCTTGTTAAACTTATATCTATGCGCAGAAGATAATGAAAATACAAACGACTACAGCTAAACTTATGATATGCATATGCTATAATAATAAGAAATAAACTAATTGTAGTAAAATGGAAAAATAAAAATAAAATAAAGTAAAGATCAATTTAGAATGGGAAAAAAATTAAAAATTAAAACAAAAGTGAAAAGGAAATAAATCGCTATCTATCTTGCAATAATGTCCAACAGGCAAAACAAAAACTATGATCGCTGCTACCATTCTTGAGTTCAAGGAGAAGAGTGTTCCAAAGTCTCAAAGTCTTATGGCCTGGACAAGGAAGTGATGCTCAGAGACCCGATTACTGTAGCTTGTAATAATTAAATTCATTCTCCTATGAGACTGTAAAAAACTGAGCTTTTGATACTAATAAGTTGGTTTGCAATATTGAATCAAGTCTCGTAAAGGACCATACGAAAGTTCAAATATGTACGAAGTGTGCAACCAAAGATGGAATTCACATAAGAAGAAACATGGTTAGATCGCCGCAGCCCAAAACAATAACGAACCGCAGATTAAGTTTTCTCTGGGAAATTTAATCAACTGCACAGAACAACTCACAGCCGTAAATAATTAGTGGTAGGTACTACATAAGAACTTTAATTAAAAATACTCGAGTCTGAGCAGGCGTGTACAATTCAGATAAAGCTAATTTACGAAGAGTTGCATATATCCTTGACAGAACTGATTTGACATGATTCAACCTATTACACCTGTTTTCAAAAGTGGCTCAAAACATGTCATAGGCAATTATCGCCCTATTCGAAAGCTTCAACCAATTCCTAAGTTGTTAGATTCCTTAGTTACTGAACAAATTTACGATTCCGTAAAACTCGGGATCTGCGATGAACAACATGGTTTTGTTAAGGGAAAATCTACTAATACTAATTTAGTAATTTTTTCTAATAAGGTAATCAATGCTATTGAGTCAGGTAAACAGGATGATGTGATCTATACAGATTTCACGAAAGCCTTTGATAAGATTAATCATAGACTTTTGATTAATAAACTAAGATCACTTGGCTTCCACTCTTCCTTGTTGAGGTGGCTTGGTTCATACTTGGTTGGCCGCATACAGTTCGTGAAAATTGGTAACTGCAAGTCTCAGGCGATTCATGTGAAGTCAGGTGTACCACAAGGAAGTCATTTGGGTCCTATTCTGTTTATTCTTTTCATGAATGATATTATCTCTTGTTTTTCATTTGCTAACTGCCTTCTTTTTGCAGATGATTTAAAGCTTTTTATGACTATAAATACCTTTAGTAATTGCATGGAGCTTCAACAGGATTTGAATAGTCTAGAATCCTGGTGTGTAACAAATTCATTCGAACTAAATGCCTCTAAATGCAAAGCTATGTCATTTTACCATTTAGCACATCACATATCCTTTCGTTATAGTGTCAGAAATGTTATTCTTGACAGACCTTCACGTATAACTGATCTAGGTGTAATATTTGATAAGAAGATATCGTTTAAAGAGCATATCGATTATGTTACATCTAAAGCTTTTCAGTTGCTAGGATTTTTAAAGAGGCAGACAGGTGAATTTAAAGATCCCTTAACATTAAAATCACTATATTTTTCATTGGTACGGTCCGTTTTAGAATACGGGTCCGTTGTATGGATGCCTACTCAAATAACTCATATTAGACGTATTGAGCGGATTCAAAAAAAATTTACACGTTTTGCTGTGTCAAAACTAAATTGGGATCTTACGTTAGACTATAAATCACGTTGTCTTTTATTAGGATTGCATTCCTTACAGTCTAGAAGAGTCATAAGTTCAATAATGCTGGTCCATGATGTTCTTAGTTGTAGGATTTTATGTCCAGAACTGCTATCTTCAATTCCCTTCTATGTGCCTCAAAGATATATTCGTCCTAGACGTTTATTGGTTGTACCCTTTCATAGATCGAACTTTGGTTACCGTGAACCTATCACACAGGCTATTTCTAACTTCAACTTGGTTGATTCATTACATGATTTTAATATATCTAGAGAGAGATTTAAGATAAATATTTTGGAATTTTTCCGTTTAAGCTTTATAGATTTGTAATATAGTTTAGTTTTTAAATAACTTCTGATTTGTTTTGATGAATTCAGTATTATATACATACTTATATTTGTATAAATTCTTGTAATCTGTAGGATTTAATCCGTAGATTGAAATAAACGAAATGAAATGAAATGAAATGAAATGAAATGAAAAAGTTAAAGTTCAATTCAATGTTACTTCAAGAAGATCTTTTACCACGTTATTATATGGAATCATCCCGTTGTTCAGGGCTGATGGCTATTCAATTACGGTTTTATGTATAATTATGGCACTGGACTTAGAAGTGTTCAGAAGCAGCTTGTTTTCAGTGAGTTAAATCTACACGTATATATAGGTATAGGTTTTTAAATCTATATGTATAGGTATATCACAGAGATCAGGTAAAGATACGTGCTGAAACAATGCGTTGTCCTTAACTATACCCGCGCGTTTCCAAAACAATGCGTAATCCCTTAACAATAGGTGTGCGCTTCGCAGACTCCCGCTTGTGCGCTAGGTGAAGTGTTTTTATATGGCTTGTGCGCTTCGCAAATACACCCGTTTTCAACGGCCCAATTATAGAGGTTTCTTAAAGCGGAATCCATGTACTCGACCGCATCGCGAATTTGATTCTTATGACCAGAAATGTATAACTGAACAACGCTGGCATACAAGTCGTATCTAGAATACAGAATACCACCAGTAAGATTGTTGATAAAGATGGTAAGCAGTAAAGGTCCTAGTATAGGTACTTGGGGGACTGACAGAAAATCAGAAACTCTCCCGCACAACAAACCTGTTGCTGCTGCCTATGAAGTAAATGTTGATAAGCTTACATGGTGGAGTAGAGAAATCAAAATGTGCAATGAGTTTATTAATTAAGACTGCATGATTAACTCTATCAAATGCTTTCGGGAAATCTTATGAGTTTATAGTAGTGAAATTATTTGCCGCCATTGCTACGCGAATGTCATCGCTTATTTTGACTAAAGCTGTGATGTAGCTACGCTTTGAACTGATTGATAGCATGATAATAGATCACTACATTCAATATAATAGCACAGCCAATTATGTATTAATATTTCGAGCACTTTTGAGAAGATAGGAAGTATTGAAATACGACAACATTCCTGGGTTACCTAATTTTTTTTTTAACGATTTTAGCACTTTTGTAGTTGATGAGAAATGTGGAAATGAAATGATATTAAGCTTAGTGTGCAATTAGCAACGCAATTATGATTTTTATAAACGTCGGATGAATACCATCAATTCCCATGGTATTGGATGTGATGGCCATTATTGCTGAATACACTTTAATCTCCGTTACATTTATCAATGAACTCCAGATTTAGTTCATTCAAATCCTTAGAGGACTTTGATTTGCCTACCCTGATATCTCTTAAATTCATCCACGATATAAGCAACTTTATCTTTGATTGATACCAAGGAATATAATCGATTCCCGTCCAATGCAGATGCCTCTACAGATTTAAGGAATACTAATAAATTTTTTAGAAAATTCAAAAATCTGCCGCCACCTCTAACGTCGAATATTAAATTAGATTAGATCAGATTTATAGTCTCCGCCTCACCACTGCTTCGCAGTTGCAGAGCAAGTGCTTCGAGGTTTCGTGAGCATCTTGACAGAAGCGGCAGGATGAAGTCTAAGCCAAACCCTTGTTTATGTGATACCTCAAGTGCCAATGGCCTGAAAAAAGGTCAGTAATAATTTTAAGCTCTGTTCTTCTAAGGAGAAGGAGTTCTTTTGTTTTTGCGCCAAGAGTGTTAATAAACTATTTTGTAGCCTTTCCCAATATGTCGAACATGCCTCTAGTAGATTTTCAAAAATCTAGTATAAAGTTGCGAGCATATGGCACCCCATTTCCTTCCTTTACGTTTTAAAATGCAGTGTGTCTTGTTTATTGATATACTGGGACATTTTCTTAATCATCCTGTAACGCCAAAACGGTTGAAATGCCCTTGCCTCCTCCTAATATATAATTTCTTTTGTCCAACTGTATTCTTTCTCTTCCTGCCCTACGCACATCCATTACGGAATAAGGCTGTATAAAAAAAGTTTCTAATACAACGAGTATATTCGTGCTGACAATGCATAATACCAAAGAATCTAACAGACTAACAGAAAGAATACGCATCTCGTATATTGAAAAGTTTTGTATGGCGGGTCGTAATATTCTCTCACAAATTTTACAAATACTGTCTGCCTTTTGATGACACCCAATTCACCATCCAGTCACTTCTTCCGGTGATATTACGACCCGCTCTCACAAATTGTACGAAAATTTGCTGCTTTTCCACTCACCACGGTGGCGAGTGGCGAGTCTCCAAAGAGCCAGCACCAGAACCAACAGTGCCTGCACTCCGCATCATGGCCGTGCATTACCTCTTCCTTAGGAAACTGGTTTCATGGTTTCATCAAGAGTACTTTGTTTGAGAGAATTTTCATTTACTTTGCATTGCAGTAAAACAGGGAGAATAGTAAGATGAGCCGATGGGATAGGAACTGCTTCCCGAGAAGCAGTCAGCCAACAAAGTGAAACATGAATCTATGTACATGGCTGGCATCATCGTACATATGCAGCTATTGGGTGACGGAGACAAAGAGAACAGAACAACATTATCTCAGTCTCAAATCTTTGCTTCCTCCCCTCTATTACCTCCCGTCCACATCCTAACATACAACCTGTGCATTTTTAGAGGCCAGATGAAGCTTCTTGTTAACATATATGTTCTTTAATAACAACCTGCCAACCACGAGTATACAAATGAGGTAACTAAGTATTATTACGATGCAAAATCCGTCGTAGCACCATCTCGTGGTCGTGGGTAATACTGTATAACCGCGAGACATAGCCGCGTAACTGCACAGAGCAGCAAAATCCAATTTTAAAGTTAATGGTGACATAGCCAAGAAATACCAGCTTGTTTTATAAATTTTATATCTAAAGTCAAAAAGTATGATATTTCTCATTCTGAAGTTCAGCAGCAAAAATTTTCCATTATAATAAAAAAAAAAAAATTTTAGTAATTGCTGAAAATGTTACTTTGACTTAGTAGTACAAATTCAACACAATCTGCTTATTGAACATCAGTCAGGATTTAGACCGAACCATTCCTGCTAATCTGCGCTAAACTTTATTGTTCTAGAATGGAAAAAGGACAATGACACTGGCAAATTAGTTATTGTAATGTTTAATCTGTAGTCGATTTAAAAATAGCGTTTGAAACAATTAGCCGCAGTATTTTGCTAAATATACTAAACAAATATGGCATCAAGTCAACAGAGAATGATTGGTTTTAGAGTTACTTACAAAATAGGATGCAAGTAACTAAACTAGTGTCTAATGTTACGACCCCTGTGAACTGTAACATAGGGTACCCCAGGGCGCAATCTTGGGTACTTTCCTGATTGTACATCAGCGTCCTTCCTAGTGTGATAAAATACTCGAAAATAGTGTTATTTGCTCGCGAGACGCTTGTGTACATAACTAGTAATGATTTCAATGCAGACATAAACTACAAGAGGATTTGGGAAGTATCTCAAAATGGATCAATATGAATAAATTAAAGCTTAATGTGTTAAAAAGAAATTGTGTGCTAATAAATAGCAAGGAACCCTTAACATTAACTATTCAACATATGTTATAAAGAAATTAAATATTTGAGTAAAGTAATTGATAATAAATTGAACTTCTCACGCCACATTAATAAACTTTGCTGTGAAATTGCTAAGAAACTAGCGTTTCTGAAAAGAGTTGGTTTTTTGAACTTCAAAACAACAATATCTGTTTATAATACTATTATACTGTCACATTTGAACTACAACACTACAATCTTATTGTGTGTAAATAATAACATTTTAAGAAAATTACAAAAATTACAAAACAGAGCAATGCGAATAACTCCAAAGTAATAATAGATTAACGCCTTGATATGAAAGAAGCTCTAAACTGGATGACTATAAAACAAAGAATTTATTTCAACGTTTTAATTTATATTTTTAAACTTAAGTACAATTTGTTACCCAATTATTTGATAAGTTCTACACAATATATTAATGAAACAGCTAGTTATAGTTTAAGAAATAGAGAGTACCTACTTTCGAATTAAGGCTTTGCAAGAAAACCCAAACACAAAACATGCTAATGATAAAAGGTTTGAAAATGTTTAATAGTAAGAGTGCAAAATAGAAAGAAGCTTGGATAAATTTAAGAGTTTAATTATTAGATTGCTTAAACTTAAATAGAAGCCTTAAGTAAAGTTGTCGTAGCAGTAGGTATAAGGAAAACTTTCCAATAAAGCACAAATACAAATACTTTAACTTACGCGGTAGTAACATTAGTAGTATCGCGGTTATGCAGTATCACCGACGATATAGCTGAATTCTTCAGCGCAGTACCATGAAGCTGAATTTGCATAGATGACTTTCGATTATTTCTACTTACCAAAATTGTATTTATTTACAGCAATTAGGTCTAGTACAGTACAGGTATTGCTACATTGCTACTGTCTGTTGTGACTGACGAACTTAATCGTGTTATTCATGCTTTGCAGATATTTCGCTTTTCTCAGTTTATACTCTGCACGTACCTATTTCTTAACGATCTACATATAAATATACATATCTGAACTCAAAGAACTTGAACTTAAAAAAGATAGCCGTAAAACTAGCTAAACACGGTAATATATCGATATTTATTAAAGTTGAATTAAATTTGACACACCACCAAATATTATGCTGGAGTGAACTCATGCATCAGAGTCATATTGGTACTAATCTAATTATCCATTTCTGTACAAAAAGCCTACTTTTGTTCTCCAATAAATACTTTTTCTTTAAGACTGCATTAAGACAAAATTGAATTGCATATCCCTTTTGTTGAAAAATTCGAAAACTTAAATCTTAACCTTTCGCTACGACCTGCTTTCTATATGATTTATTCAAAACATGTTTTTATAGCTTGATTTAAGTGGCATGCGCTGTTACGCTGTAAATCATGAAAATTATAATCTCTTTCCAGGCACGATGGAACGTCCAATATATATCCATAACAAGTCCTATGCTCTACAATATACAAAAGAGGGCTGAGATTTGAGATAGCAAGGCGAACAGGGTGCTAATGGTCGGCATAAATAAGTTCACGCAGTCTACTAGAGTTTTGATGAACGGCACCATAAAAAGCGTCGTATCACACACATAAGAATTATCATTTCGATTTCATTTATCGGAAAAGCCCACTTTAACACCATTTATATGAACAAGTGAGAAGCCGGCAGTCTACGAAGAAAAATTACACCGATTTACCGTCTTGTACATGCTACGGAAATATGTAAAAGACAAAAAATGAAGAACGAAGCGGCTGAAAATAAAACGATTGTGAGTTTATTTATTCCCCGTCCATAAATTTGGTCTTTGCGTGAAATTTATATATTTCATTCCGGTGCGAGCTATGAAATACACAATACCGAACCGAATACGTTGTACTGTTCCTTCCTTGACTCCACGACTATTTTCTTATACTGACTTTATTTAGATGCCTATGTGGGTACCTGCCTACGTAGCTGCTAGCTCGTGTAGATGCGGGTATTGTGATGGCTGAAATGGTGGCAAGAGATGCATTTAATAATTTTCTTTTAATCTACAATCACAGTGCGTACTTGTGCACCAACGATATTTATAAGTTGTAAATAAGTCCACAGCTCTTACATTCGCTTATACCCTCTTGGCAGTTGGATAGTAAAAAAAAACTCTTCTCGCAGTTAAAGTACAGAGCACTATGCAATAATACTCAGGGCGTTTCATACAAAAAGTTCATTTCCTCGATTTATATTTAGATTATAAAAATACGATGATTGGAGGACACAGGGTGCAGTCTGGAGTTCATTTACTTTTCCAATATAGCGGACTCTGGAACTAGGATCTGCTGGTAGTATTTCATGCACTCATAACCTATACATGTGTGAGTGAATGAAGAATTTTAAGTAGTTCGTATTCAACTTATAGAGGAAACTTACATCAATTTTTCATATGCATACAGGGAAAACTTTTTTGTTTTCTATAGTCATATATACTGATATATGTACACATAAGATAATAATTCACTATATACATGTAAGGTGTGGTCTTATAAGATTACATACTTTTTCAAGTAGGCTACTTCTTTGATTCTCCGATGCAGCAGGAATGCAAAAAAAAAATTCAATAATTTTACCTCACAATCTTTGGTTTAGGGCGGCAAACTTTCAAGTTTTGGTTTGACATTTGACAATAGTTCCTAAGCAACAAAATTGAGTGACCTGTCCCCTTTTTCTTCAGCCCAATTCAGGCCTATGCAGATGTTATTCATTTTTGCATTAATCTGAATTCTATTTGTCCATTTTTTTTCAATGTTTTGCATTTTCTTAGTTTTTCTATATTTTTCCATTATTCTGGTTTCATTTGTTCTTCAAGTTAATCAGTTTTGTTGTTTGGGACCCGTTGATAAGTCAAACGAAGACTTGAAGCTTTGCGGCTTTAAGCCAAAGATTGACCTACAGAATTATAAAAAATAATTTTTGCCTTTCTGTTGTACAGGAGAATCCCAAAAATTAGCCTACTTGAAAAAATATATATATTTACCCTGTGATAAATTATATTCATTTCATATTTACTAAAAAAAAAAAAATTTACACAAAATATTTATCTTATACAGTATTTTCTTATAAATAAATAAACCAAAAACTAATTTTAAAATTAATTATTATTAAACTTATACTACAGACTAAATTAATATATTTAATTCAATTTAAAAGAAGAAATCATATTAGCAAAGATAGAGAAAAAAAAAGAGTTAAGAAAATTTAGCAAACGAAAACAAAGCATTATTTAAATATAAAAAATAAAAATAAAAAAAAAACTTAAAGGTATAATAAAGACTAAAGATTATGTGACCGGAGTAACCTTCTAAAAGTACGTATGCTTTCTAAAGACGAATCAACTGAACAAGGAAAGAACCCTCCATGACTCGTTTAGAGAACCTGGGAATAAGAATTTTTCGGTGTCTTTCTGAATGCAGAAATTGTAAGCGTTCATAAAGATATTTAGGTTTGCGTGAGGTAATAAGGCCGAAGAGGATGATCAACGCTCTGCGTTGCAAGTATGTTTGCAATGCACAGCGTAACAAGGATGCTATATAGGGTGTGATGTGATCATAACGTCGCAGTCCATGGATAAAACGAAGACAGTCATTAAAGGTTACATCCATTCTACGTTCACTTGTAGTATCTAGTTTAGGGCAAACAAAGTTTCCAAAGCAGAAGTGAGGCAAGAGGAGAACCTTGACAAGTCTTTCACGAGTGTGGAGTGGTAGTATATCAGCACACAACTACCACATCCGCAGACCAGAATAAATTTTCCGCAATTGTGCGCTGATATAATCACTTTGAATTGGAATTCATCATAACTCCAAGGCTCTTAACCTTACCCACATACGGAACGGTAACAGCGTCGATACAAACTGGTGGAAGCTGCTCGGGTTCAAAGTCTGGGTTGTGCATTGGGATTGCAGAGCATTTCGCAGAGTTTAACATTATATCATTATCACGCGCCTACTCAGATAAGTTTGCTAGATCCTCGTTAATGCACCCCATACAGTTCTCCATAAGGCCGATAGAACTACTACGGTAAATCTGCACGTTTTCCACATACAAGTGAACCTTACCGAATTGGATTTTCTGTGGAAGATCATTTATAAATAGAGAGAGGTCCAAAAATAGAACCTTGTGGAACACCTCTATACAGTGATAATAGAGTAGAAAACTCACCATCCGCTTTTACTCGTTGTCTTCGATTTGACACTAATCTCATCACAATCCTATAGGCTAAACTAGAAAAATTGAAAATATTTTTTAGTTTAGATATAAGTTTAAGATGGTATGATAGAGTTGTATTAGTCCAACCATCTCCAGTGCTCGACCACTTGCGCGGAAACCACGTCACAATTAGTACCTACTTAGAACACTTCTTTTAACTAAGAAAGAATTTTTCCGATAAATGTGTCACGTGTTCCATTAAAACTAAATATTTTGTGAATTCAGTACTAGAAAGTAGTGCTATTTTTGACTGAACTTGTAAGTAATAATACTATAAAACATTGTTCTGCTGATAAATATACTATTTTATATTATACTTATTGAATTTTTATTTATTTTTTAATAATTGTACCTTTTCTTGTTTGGTCGAAGAAGGGCAAATCTTTTTTTCACATTAAAGTAATCAATTTTGAGGTGCCATTTTCTAAAAAGATTTTCTAAAATACGTAAGTACTATTTCCAGTAGTCAGTCACCATTTCATCAAGTGGTCGACAACAGAAAATACTTAATTCAGGTTATTTATTTCAAAATATATAATTGTTATTTCTAAATATATTTTTTATTTGTGGTCTCAATTTCTAGTCATTTATATCATTTAGGTTTCTTCAGACTAAAGTTTAATGATCGAACACTGGAGAGCTCATGGACGTACATAAGATGAGCATGGTCAATTACCGTTAAAAGTAGATTTGTTATGCTTTTTCCAAATCTATACTAATCCGTTTATTTTTATGGAAAACCCGTATTATATCACAAACACAAATAGTAGGCTTTCCAGTTCTGTCAGATAATTTAAAATTACTTTAATGGAAGCCAATTTATGTTAAAATAAACTAAAAAATTTCGATAAGTGGACGAGCATTGGGGAAACGATGAATTGGCCAAAATATCATTTAAGTAGAAGGTTCCAAAAAGTCTTCATACATCGGAATTATTGCAATAAACAAGAATGTATTACAAAAAAAAAAAACAAAAAAATCATTTACATTTATATTTTATCAAACAACGGTAATGTTGTTAACATTGTTATATAAGACATATGCTAGAGAATATTGGCCTTCAATTGAGTTAGAGTGGAAGGGATCGAAGTCACATTTGGCTTGTGAAATAACTCGTAATTGGTAAATTTTAATTCATAAACTACTCAAATCTTATACGTCTTCGAATGTATATTTTGAGTGGAAAAAGCTACGCAAAATCTTTGAAAAAAGAAATTTCATTTCAAAAGAACATATGAACAGGAACCGTATAATCATCAGTACGGCATTGTTCCTGCCTGCCGTATACGCCAAAGCAAACAGCCAAGCTGACCTGATATATAAACTTAAAATAATTTTTAAGTGTGAATTATATGAGACAAAATACTACGTATTTATTTGAATGCCTAGCAAGATTAGCCCTATGCGGGACTAGGAATTCATAGAGAGTTTTGCTATGAAAATTCATAGCAAAACTCTCTATATATATTTTGATATATCTCGAACTGTTCTTTTCTAAGTTTTCTAAATAGAACCTAACCCAAATGTTTGCAGTAGCAAATTATTCCATAAAATGCCTCTCTTTTCTTCACAATTAAAGAAATATTTCCCTTATTTGAATCTTACACACATTTATATACAAAGTTTACATTTAATCTGAGCTTCATAGTATATACCAGGGGTGGCCATAACGCGGCTCGCGAGCCGCATGCGGCTCTTAGAGTCGTGTGGTGTGGCTCAAAAAATATTTTATTTCATTACAACAAAATTTTAGAAAATATTACATAAAAAAAAATAGAAAATCTTTAAAAGTTAGATCTGCTTCTTGATGCCTTACGGTTATTGTCCATTTTAGCAGTTGAGTGGAATACAACGACTCGCAAGAATAGGAAGTGCCGAAAATAGATATTATTCTGAGTGCACAATCTTTGGTTTTAGGATATTTTTGTTCCGGAACCTGTTTCCAAAAGTCAATAGTTGAACAACTATTCTGTTTTACTTGCTTCAACCCTTCATCTTCTTGCAGCTCCAGTAGTTCTAATTCTTTACTTTTAAAATTATAATAATCTTATATGTATATTGTTTTCAAAGATAAATAAATGGCTCTTCAAAATATGCATTTCTAAAATGTGGCTCCCAAAGTTACTATAGTTGGCCACCCCTGGTATATACATATTATATATATATTTCATCAAGGGCTTTGCTACTTCTTCAGATAATATTTTAACAAAATATCAAGTCATAATAAAATTTCAATTCAAATCAGTCGTCCTGCATAAAATATCAAGAAGATACCCGATTGTAGTAATGAAATAATTAACGCTTGTTTCTTACCACTAACAAGAGCTTTATTGCTACAAATTCCATTAATTTAATTTAATTTATTTCAAATATTAGTTCACTTTATAATAATTTATTTTACTGTAATGATGTACACACCATATGAACAACGCTATAACTCACTTTCAACGATCTCATGCTCGACTGTTCCATCCTACACAGGCTGCCCAATTTGTAGTGATGAGAATAGGAATTGTTTCCGCGCTAAATGCAAATTATTATATATTATATATTATATATATATATATATTATATATTTTTTTATTTCAAATGAGTCACTACAACCCTAGGAGAATTTAATTTTAATAATTTTAAAAAAGATTCTGGCTTGTCATGAATGTTATTAGAAGCTTATTGAGTCTTCAAAGGATAAAATAAATGTTAAAAAATATGCTTTACGGCGTAGTTAATTCATTATTTAATATAATTAAGCTTATAAGAGTGTACAAGACTAAAAAGTAATAAAAAGAAATCTTTGTTTTCAACCTTTTACCAATGTCGGCAAACATAACTTTACAGTTTTCATTCTAACTCGAATTCCCAAAAACCAGTATCTATGCACTATGCAGCTGTTTCAAGTGAATTAATGAATTGAAATCCGAATCAGTATCGGTATGACCAATATATATTACTTGCACCAAAATCCGTTAAAAAACCAATATAAACTAATACCGAATTACCTTTACCGGTATATAATTCGAAATAAGTCAACACTGTAATCATAATATCGATATTAATTTGAGTTTGAGCCGAAGACATTGTTCTTGTATGAATCATTGTATTTTTTCGGTTTTGTCAGAAACAGTTGTAGAATATAAGATTTGTGTGCCAAGTACAAATATTAAAAAATTATTGAAGAAAACAAAAATACGAGATAAATAATTTTGGTATTAAAAAAATTAAAATAAATAAATCAAATAAGACAAGTTAAAATAAAATAGATATAGAAACTAACTTTATTTCAGTAAACTTGAACTTTATAAAAAGAAACCGTTGCGGTAAAAAGCAAGAATTCAAATGTTTGATCTTCATTCTTTATTTTGCTTTTATTATGTGTAAGATTGCCTAAATTCCCAAAATACTCTTATTGCAATTTTCCCTCATACTTCTGATGAGAAGAATTTTCAGGAAATCCATGCCTTGTTAGTTTCCCTCGACAGATCACGTAATGTTACATTGATCACGTTGCTTGATTATCTGTGGTGTACATAGCCCATGTGTCAATGACTGAAGTCACCAATTTCTTACATTCAATATTAAGCCGTTGCTGAATTGCAAGATTCAAAAACATCAAGCAGCTTACAACATCACCTAGTTTTGGGCTCGTCAACCTCTTCTTTACATTTGGAAACTTACAGTAACCGGAAATGCCAGACAGCTCGTGGCAGATATCATTTACGATTCATATGAAACTACAGTACATGTTTAAATAAGTCTTTTGCATGTAAAGTTGTCAAAAAAATACTTTTAACTAAAATCAAAGCCTTGGATAATCGTTTCCATATCCCCTTCCTGCCATGCTGTGCTTTGCATCATGGGGTATTCCCTGAGCTTGGCTTAATAATATAAAAAAAATCGCGAAAAGCTGCCAATATTTGTAATTATTCGGTAAATTAACATTAACAGATAAACTTTGCAAGAAGTCTGCGCGGAGTAGAAATAAGAGGAGATACGTTTGGTCGACACATACATATGCTATTCAGTCTACTCCAAAATGACCCCTATTCCGGGGTGCAATGCTTAAGTCTTAGTTGGGCAAGATTCTTCCAACTTGCGAAATTTTTAGAAACCCAAAACTCTCAAACTCCCTTAATTTTGGACCCTCTGCCGTACAGTTTTTGCTGATCCCAATAACCTTCTCCAATATTTCAAACTCAAAATTAATCAACTGAATAGTTTTGTAAACCATTACAAAAATTGGATGCATACAAACAGTAAATGATGCAAAAAACATAAAAATATCAAATTGAAATTGATATTTCAACAAGATATTTTTTTATTTCAAATATATTTATCTATCTCTGTAGTTAACTTTGCTAAAATATTATGCTTTTGCGATATTATTTCATTTCGATATTACACATCGTTCTCAATTCCAATTTTCAGTAACCCAAACTTTCATAATAGACATCCCAAATTCTATTTCTAAACATCAAGAGCTGTTCAGTTTATTGAATACTTATGTACTTGTGCTTTGCTCTTGATAGTTTTAATAATTTGAATAGCTTCGAATTACATCTCAAATGGAGGATTTAATTTATAGACTAAACCAATATTATATCCACCTTCAAGGCCTTTCTTAAACAGCTACAATTTGGAAACTAGTATTATTTTCTGTAGTTTTGCAATATGGGATGAAAGACTACCACTGTCACTTTAACATAGTTTTTTTTCTTGTCAGTAGCTCTAATCAGCATCTCCGATTTATATGTCAACTGGTTTGCTCTATGAAGCAGTTTTAGAAACAGATATTTACTATTCAGTTAATTTTTTACGAATACTTCCTACTTTTCTAATCTACTTCATCATTTTTCATTCACATCGATAAAATATAATGAATTTAATATCACGTTTGCTGCTATGTTGTACATATGTATATAACATAACTTGAAAAAAAACGTCTTAGAGTCCTAAATGAATTTTATTCCTGCAATATAATTTTGGGCATTTAATCGAGGACTATCTATTTATTAAATTAAAAAAAAAAATTAAAAGCTTTTGCAGTACTAGCTCACTGAATATATGTTGAATTGTATATATATATATATGTATATGGGAAGGTGAAATTATGCAAAGTGCTACCCTCCAACTCTCTAATTATTATAGGATAAGAAGTAATTGCTTTTAGCTAAGGTATAATCATAAATTTTTGACGATCTTCAATATTACTTATTAACACACGCATTTTATAGTTTTGGAATTAACAAGGTTTAATAAAACATAAAAAAAGTGAATTGATTTTGCTTACGGCAGTGCAATTTTTCTTGCTCGTTCTGACAGGTATTAGCTCAGCTTCAGTTCATAACGAAGGAGTAGATAATTCTGTTAAAGAAGAACTTAATAACTAAGATGCATACTTCATTTTGAAGATATAAATGTGGGATAGTAAAATTAAACTAAGATCATTATATATATACCTACACAACTAGAAATTATAATCGCATTAATTTGTATGCGCTCTTCATTGAAACTTTTGGCATTTCCACATTAACATATTTTCACTAACATATTACTTAAATATTATATGCACTATCTATTTAAAAATTACGTTAAACCTCTGATACAGTTTATTACAAAAAGGGTAAAATGAAGGAACCCGCACACTTTTATTGAACGGACTAAAACTTTCCTCCTTACTTATGTCATAACTGAGTGAATAAGGTTCTTTGCATAACGAATATTTTGACTAGTAAGCTCACAACCTGACTAGTAACTTCACAACCTCACAACGCAGCACTGTTATGTTTTAGATAACTTTGAATTAATCAATTATGTTCATTGCAAATCTGTGACAGTCTTTTTGAATGCCTTTTCATACTACAAAGAAGGGTAGGACGGAAGTTCTGCTCATTTTTCTGTTATAATTCCTTCTAAACTTCTCCCTCTTCTTATTTGAACAGTGCTTTGTTCTAAGAGAAGGATATAACTACCAAAAAAGTAAAGCTGAGAGTGTTATGAATGTCTATGTTTATAAAAAAGCACGAAAAATTGAATTCTCGAATATTCATTTTCAAATTCAAAGAAGATATCTGTAGTATTGCCTGTTTTCATTTCTGTTAAGCTGTAAAAAGCAAGAATGGAAAGTTGCTAATAAATTATGAAGAACTCCTTCGGCTAACTAAAACTTTTTGCAACATTCAAGTATGGAATAAAGGTTTTATAATGCACTATCCTCGTTAAACACCTCACATCTGGGATGGATTGATATTGGATAAACAGATATATTTAAGCAGCTTTATCACCAAAAAATAGCAACCTCATAGGAAAATATACTATAATATAACAAATAAGAGTTACTGTCAGCAAACTGAACTCAATTGGCAGAAGCTTGTAATAGGAAAATATACCATAACATAACAAATAAGAGTTACTGTCAGCAAACTAAACTCAATTGGTAGAAGCTTTCTACCAATTATTTATCAAGCCTGAATCATTGTACTTACTTTGTACAATTAAGTTGCAAATTGCAGAATTCACTGACTGCATTCTAGGAAAAAATAAAACTTCATTTGATACATCAAAAAGCAGCAAGCTATTTACCATAACATTACTTCGAAACTCTGCGAATCGTCATGGATCGAATTATAGATATTAAATACAACTACTAGAGCAAAGTTCTTCATACTATAAGGTTAACTGACTGATTTTACTGTTACGACAAAAAACTACACACATGACATACTATAACTGTCTTAATTATTTATATTTCGTCAATTATGTCTGCTTGCAGGTGTTTTTTTTTAAAGCTCTCTCCAGGCAGGACAGACACTCAGGGCTGTCTACAACTCCCATTCTTGTTAGATGAACGTGAAGTGAGCTGTGGCAGATGATGATGCCAACCACAGTCATATATTGTTTCCTTTCGAGCCCCATGAGAAAATCGGAGATATTTCCATTGGGCCCATCAAGAAACAGTTTTGTACACCTGCAAGTACTCAGGTTCGCCCATCTCTGCTGATGCTTTCTACGAACCTCTTTGATGAGAGACCCGATACTCGAGGTGGCAACGCCCACGGCGGGTTCCTGTCCGAGGTACGGTAAACCAGAGCCAGCCCTAGCTAAAAGGTCAGCCCTTTCTTTCCCCATGATCCCCATGTGACCAGAAACCCACAGAAGGGACACCTTGTTGTGGATACACAGCTTATCCACAGAAGTCCTGCAATCCCCCAAGGCGGCCTGACTATCCATCTCCTTGATTTGCATGTCAAGGGCTAACGTGGCTGCAATCGATATGGCGAAGACTTCAGTCTGGATGACAGTGGTGTGTCTACTAAGTGAGTACTCCATTCCAATATCAGGATCAGCAAAGTAGACACACGCCAGAGCTCCCTCAGTAGTGAGAGAACCGTCGGTGAAAAGTTTTGAAACGAACCGGGGAAGGCTCGATAAGTCACTTCCCTCAGTCCACGATTCCCTTCAAAGAAAGCTCACAGAGAAGCGACGCCCAAACCGAAGCTCAGGTAGCATTGCATCACGAGGCATACTTGCAGGTGTACTTACACAAACATTTGAGTAATTTGCTTCAAAATATTTTAATAGAAAGTAATCTAGCTGAGCTCAAAAAATTACAAAGTTCTACCTATATAATATGGTTCGTACCTTACAAATTTGCTGCAGATATCTATTCGGTAATGAAAATCAATGCAGTTGTTCACGACGGGTTAACAAATTTATAATGACACCGGCAAATAAAATTTAATCAATCTTATATTAAGAGCTTGCAAGTGACAGCATTGTGATTGTAATTGAAGACCTAATACCGTAATTTCAATTCTACTGAACCCATATCAGAAGGTGCATCTTGGAGCTAATTTATATATACTGTAGCTTAAGATTAAATCCAATCAAGATCTTATAAGATAGATAGGCTGATAGACTGAGATATAATTACGCCATTATAAGGACAATTTAGTTGTACATACTAGATAAGATCCAAAGAAATATTGTTAGGCAATAAAATACAAATATAAGCTATCGATACCCTGTAACCTTATTTTTGAATTACAAATTTCTAATGGTCCATTTACACTATCATTATTTCGCTAAAGTGTCATGTTAAAGTGCAGATAAAATGCGGACACAAGCTCTACATCCATCATCGAATTTCTAAAGTGCAGCAATAAAGTGCAACACAAAGCGGATAATGAAATTAGATTCATTTCCTTTTCATTATATATGGAACATAAGGTTATCAATGCAATCGAAAATTCGCCATTACAATTGCTTAAAATAATAATTAATACCTATTTTCAATGTCAAAACCAGTAGAAGGTACTTAACTTTTCATCTAAGATGTAAACGCAAAAACTGAAAGAAGTAAAAAGATTAGCAAATACTTATGTATTTCGAAGACAGTGTAATGTAATCATAAGCACAAAATATGCTATTGCCATTCCCATATTCCTGCAATGAAACGAGAACGCATATATTATAATCTTTATAAAACTTTTTTGGCTTGAATTATATTTTAATATTAGATACTAATCTTTTGCATACATATCAACTAAGTGAAATATTTTAACAACTTTATATGCCTATCTAGCAACATTCTTGAATTAAATCACATGATGTGTAATAATTTTCTAATTTATGAACAATTTTCACCGAAAAATTTGCATGCTACAATAAACATGTCACTTATGGAGCTGATCAAATTTCAACAAGCCGCTGGACGAAATTTTCGTTTTTTTGCACACGTATATCTCGTAAATTACATAAAATCAAAACTAAATTTTACGTTTTCCTATTGTATTAATTTAGTCTTCACACTCACTTTGTTTAGCAAACTCTTCCTAACAATGAAATTATCATAAAACGATGATGATTTCAATAACAATGGCTATTCTGCTTATGTGAAAGCATTCGTAAACCATCTTTAAAATGCTTTTCTAACTAAAACTCAAACTGGAATGCAATAAGAAGAATAAAAGTCACCAGTAGAAAGAAATGTTTTATTTTCCGAAACTTGTGTGCCTCATTTATTTCGCGCTCTTTCTTCTCAAATATTTTTCATTTCAAGATGAAAATCAATAAAGTAGACAGTAACCCAGGAAAAGAATGGCAGGTAAAAATAAAACTATGAAAAAAAGTCGATTCTAAAATAATTTTTAGTTGGCGGCGTGACGGATGTGACCAAAATAAAACATAACTAAATACATAGGTACCACGTTTGAGACAAATATTTTGATTTGAATGGGACTTTCTTAAAGGCGTAGAACATAAGTATGTTAATTGGCTCGGCCTACACATGCATAATTTTTATTTATGGGATCAGCGATGAACTATTGTGTTACTCCAAATATTGTTATTGAAATTAGCGGCTTAATAAGCGATATTTAGTTGCTCACCACGCACATATAGCTATAGCTAGCAGGCATAATATAAGGTGATAAATTTTCTTTGTTAACTTCAAAGTTTATTTCCATGGATTCCTGAATCATAGCTAAGGCAAAAAGTGTATTTATATGCACATAAATAAATTTGTTATGCAAGAGTCGTACATGTTATGTGCCTGTGAGAAATATTTCGTTACGAAAATATGTGCTCGAATACTAATAGGTTATGCCGAGATTATTGAAAAAAATACAACATAATTTATTGTTTCGATGACCAACTTGCCTTCAAAAATTTTCTTATACCAAACTACAAATAAATTCATATATGAAAAGGCGGTACCTTTATACAGGCTATATTTTAAACAATAGTCTTCAGGTCTCTCCATAAACGTACCCTTAATGCGCTTTCTACTATAAAGGATTTACTTTAAATGGCTCTTATTTTTCTTATAATATGTGAAAGTGACGTCAAATAGAAATCTTATTGGAAGAATCTGATTACGAAAACTAAACGATAATAGTCCTAGCTGGCACTATAATGAGGTCAGTATTAATACAGGATTTTATCCAGTAAGGCCATCTTAAGCCATCCCTTATACCCACTTAAATTTTTTAATCCCGAATGATTGAACTTTCCTATTCATGAAACGATATACATATTTTCAATTTAAAGAGACGATAAAACTTATGCACAGACTTGGTAGAATTTTCTCATTCATCGACCATTCTAGTGTAACTTCAAAATGGATATCAGCTACAAACATAGACAGTTTTTATGGTTATATATTCTTTTGTTAGAGATAGTGATTGTTTTGAATTAAGTACACACAAAGTTTCATATCTCTATTTTATTTAGATTGGATATGTAGGTACAAGTAATCCACCTCACCTATGTCATTATTAGATTCATAAAGCCGAGAGCATGAATGTTTTGGATACAAAACTAAAAAACTTATTCGATGTGAAAATAATAAATATTGAGACATGTATAATAAATGGTTGTCGAATATTATGGTAGTTGAACAAATAAGTTCAGACTTTGTCTCTTTTCTTGCTTATTTCAAAACAGATAACACCAACTTTTGTTTACAACAGGCATATACATATATACACATATAACAATTTATCTTTTACCAAAAATTTTAGAGAAATCTAATAGTAGAGAACTTAATCCTTAATCTAGGAAAACAGTTTCTTATAAAATGCTTTCAAAGAAATAATAATAAATAATAATAATTGAAGTAGATTGTCGAATAGTTAATACTTCCGACTTCTGAAGAGCGGTGAATAATTAAAATTTATCTTAATTTTTTGCTACTGTGTACTATTGAATCCTGAAAGCTTTTGTCATTCAACGTTTTAGGTCCTATCCCAATTTTTAAAAAATCTGGACTTTTGATATACCTACACGTTTTCTTCATTTTAGCAGTATTTTTAAGTTATTCCAATGAAATTCGACCACTGAATTGTAATTTTCTGAACACCGTCACCGACTTTGTTGAAAATCGGTCCACAGCTAGTATATCTTATAAATTTTCTTCGAATATATTTTAAGTATTTTCAAAACACAGATATTTTCAAAATTATAAAAATTTTAAAAATTATGCCCTTCGGCGTACCTATTTACAAAAATGTGTATAAATATAATTTGGAATAGGGGAATTTTTTAAGATCTTTTATTTTTGACGATTCTAAATTAAATTACAAATACAAGATTAAACAACTCCCTTGTTCGGTTTTTGAAGTCGGGATCTTCTTCTCTCCGCCCAGAATATCAATAATTGTAGCACATATTAAACTAAGAAAATCAAATAAGAATGCAACAACAACAAGAATTACTTGTAGGCTAGTCAATAAAGACAATCAATTCACAATAATTACAAAAGTTTCTTATGGAAGCATATGAGTGAGTATGACTTGGACGTGAAGTCCAGACTATCAGCCGAAACTGATAGCTCACTCCGTAATATGCGTTGTATATGCAGGGCGACACGCTAGCATACCTCGGCTATTGGCGAAGAGTGGTGGGTCGCACGAAAACCTGCCGCTGCCACGCGCCATATACAAAAAAATTCGTCCCTAAAATAAATGTTGCACACATCCTACAGGCCTAAAGGGACTACTTTACATCACTTACCTTGTAGATCTAGTGAGGACCTGGTGTATCCCAATGGTGTCCCAATAGCCATCCCCCCTTACAACATTGCTGGCACTTCTTTTGGCAATGTCCCTTTTCTACCTGAAACTGAAGTGGATGAGCGGAGCTATACGACCTTCATCATAAACGAATATATCTGTCTTTTCTTACAACTTTCTTCACTTTGCTCGACCGAACTATTCTATCGGGGCTTAAACAAAATCGAGAGTATGCTGTTATATTAGCACACTAACCAGGAGCCATCATCAGGTAAACGGATATCAATTTAGTGTGTCATTAATTACGCGAAACCAGTACTTGAATCTTATACCTTAAACTAAACTGAATAGACCTTAACATTTGCATTTGCTTAGAGGAAGTAGAGAGCTCTGCCTAATATTCTTGGAGAGATATAATTCCTAATGAGTTATTCCAATAGAGAATATTCTCAGCGTTGGTTATGGTTCAGTTTAGTCGAGAACAAAGTTCATAGTCTCACGAGGAAGTGTCTTTAACGTTTGTGCGATTCCAGTTCAATTAGTATGTAAATTTTAAATCTACACCCAGATCCTAGTTACCTCTTGGGAATTCAGTAAGGCTTCATTTACCGCATGTCAACACCGGGCGACAATTCATTCTTGCTCATTTTTTTTTTTTTTTAGGCTGCGGACCTTATGTGAGTTTGCAAACTTAGTGGATTATGACCAACAACGATTTGAAAGTTTGCAACCCAATTTCAGAGATTTTGTAATTTTTTATTTTAAGATGGCAGACAACGATGCTCCAACGATTTAAAAATATATGTTGCGGGCAACATAATATGTTGCAAATTAGTGCAGCTATTCAGGTAAGTTGCAACGGCTATACGTCCTTTTTGCAGCACGTTTGCATATTTTTTTTATATTCGTTAATAATAGAAGCTTTACTTTTATTTTGTGGGGAGCGGAGTAAGTTGAAAAATTAACACATTTTGGAAAATATCAAAGAAAGTATCGCTTTAATTCTGAAAGACTTTTGGTATTTTTGTATGAAAATTATAAGAGCTCTTGCTTTTCTGCAATTTTGCGCGTGATCCGGATGACTTCTGCGATGGTTGCAAAATTAAATTTGTAGTTCTTTTACCACACCCAACATTCCGTCAAAATTTCAAAACTTTTGTAATTAATATTAAATTTTGGAACTTAAATGTCTTTATTAACTGGTCTATTAATACTACCTACATAGATTCAGAATTTATGTGCTCAGTGGATTAACAATAAATAAGGTTATACCAATTGATGAAAACTATTGCGCTATTAGAATAGTGTGAAACTTATGGCGGTATAGAATTTTTTAAGGATAGCCGAATAGTTTGACAGAGATCAGAAAATAAGAATACTGGTAGAGCCCAGATGGCCACGTTGCCGTGGGCCAAATTACTTTGTTGTATTAGGCTTTAGGTTACACAATAAGGTTTTTTTTCATTTCATTTCATTTCATTTAATTTGACAGAGATCGCGAAGTAGCATTTTAAAAAAGTTGATCTAAAAAACGTTTTTTTTTGTTTGGAAGGCACAGGAAATTGTATAAGACGCTAGCTGAAAACACAAGATCCGAAGTGATGAAAATATATGAGAAATATCTCTATTGATCAGTAAATGGACAGGATTTTTCTCAATAAGACAGATTTCTATTTATGAGAAATGACACAGATATCGTATGTATAATTAGTACAAACCAGAATTTATATTAAAAACTCTAGATATTCAGATTAATATATGAAATCAAAACTATTTATATATGCATTAATATGAAA
Source organism: Dioctria linearis (assembly GCA_963930735.1). Lineage (NCBI taxonomy): Eukaryota > Metazoa > Arthropoda > Insecta > Diptera > Asilidae > Dioctria > Dioctria linearis. Next base: position 180,865,942 of record OZ005741.1, on the reverse strand, counting down.
ATGAATATACAGAGCACGTAGATACTTAAGGGTATGATAATTCCAATTCACAAAACCATATGTAAAATGGATTATAAAATTACTAAGAAACTTAACTTCTAAAGATAGGGCACTCAATTTTATATAATCTGTGGAATTATAATCATTGGAAAAAGCATGAGAAGACAATATTTTGGACTGGAAACAAGTTCACAATTCACAATTTCAAAATCCAAAAATATTAATCAAATTTCCCACTGCTGCTTTGAATGTCAATGTAAAAGATTCATCCTTTCAGAAATAGTGCAAGAATAAAAAAGTAGGATCTATTCATTTCACGTAATGCAAAGGACGCTACTCAATAGATAGGCCAAAGTACAATAACGAAAATTGTGTCACCCATCATCATATCTACATCAATTATATCACCGAAGTCGCATTAGTGAAGAGCATTAAAAAACATTTTATAAATAAGTGGAATAATTTATGTAGAGTATGTATAAACTGTTCCTAATCAGAACAAATGCGAAACTAAAACAAATATTCGCGTAGCAATCAAAGCAACCGAATAGAGCTGGCCACAAAATTTCAATATATAAGAGATCAGATCACCATATCCAAAAAATATTCCAAAAAACTCTGAAAGAGATAAGTGCTAGAGAGAATCCGGAGAAGTGATGGATCAACTACGACAGGTACAGTGCCAAACAAAATTCCGACGTTTCGATTCGATTAGATCCAACCCATTTTGATGCAAAGGATGCATGAGCACAACTGTTCCAATTGGTTTCTAAAACTTGACTTTAAAAATTTTGCCAGATTTTGTCTTTCCGCTTTAGGTCTAATCTATCCACGAAAACATTCCTTTTTGTCGTATAAAGCATATTCCTCAAACAAAAGCCTTTTCGTCCATTTTTGAGTATAAACATTTTTCCAGGTTATGTCATCCGTAAAGGTTGAAATTTGCTCAACTTTTCCGTTTCGATTCGATCCATTTCGATCCCTTTCGGTGTAATGTGACCAATTGCATGAAAGTCTCATAATAAGCAAATTTGACATTTGTACGAATCGGATCGAAACGGTGGAATTTTGTTTGCCAGTCAAGAGTTGAACATTGAGAGTCATTAATTGGAAGATATATTAACTGGGAACTGGGAATAAATAGATTGAACGCTTGCGAAACAAAAGAGTATTTTTATTGAAAAGCGAAATGATTGCTATACCTATACATATAAACATATTATACATATTTCAAATTATTTACTTCTGTCACTATATACTCGAAGGCGGTTTGTTGTTGCTGATGAAAATATAATTCTGAAATATTTAATTGTTCAACTACGCTTTTGTTTATTAATATAACTTTTAATTTATCTTTTCCTTCAGAAGATTAAATTATTAAGCTATATATGTAGAAAATTTCCCAATCTGAACATGAAGTTATTAATTTTTACTTCTCAAATGTATCTCATTAGTGTAAAATAAACAGAATTAAGAGCAAATTAGTTTCATACCTTGTGTAAAAATTCTGTTTCTCTTATAGTAGAATCACACGTCATCTATACTAGAATCGAAGCAAAATTTATTTGGTGTTAATTACTAATGGCAATTGGATTTTTATAATTCTAGTATTACCTTATATTGACTCCAATGTTAATGAAATTATTAACATTCTATAGGAAAAAAAGGGATCTGTGAGATTTTATTGATGATTCATTATACCGACGGAATAAAAGATTTTCTACGGCAAATGCATTTTTAGATTTCAGTAACTAAACAATTTGTCAAAAATTGCGTTGCAGAAAATGTTCTTCAAAATGCATAGTCATCATAAGAGTCTGAAATTATTGAAAAACGAAAAATAAACTTAACAAATCACTGCCCTACGACTACATGCTGTCACGTGCATAAAGCTCGACCAGAACTTAAGCCTTCGCAATGGCACACTATAAATCCCGCCTGTAATAATTTCGCATCAAGTTAAAGTCATGCATTATCTGAGTGACGGGCACAGCCCACGTTTAGCTCATATTGACTGCAGCAACAGTAGGTACTGCATGCAGAAGGTGCCGCAATAAATTCACTCACAATTTATTATCAAGCGCGAAAAAGATTAATATATTTTAAATATATTTTTCCGTGATAAATGTACAAACGAAATTCTGTTTATTCGCTTTCAAGACTTTAGAGTTGTATCTTTCATGTCTGTTCTTTTGAAATTTATACAAAATGATGATATTTACATTTTTGTTACACATGAAAATAAATCATTAATAAATATTCAAAGGCGATTAATCTTGCACAAAATGTAAAAGTTTTTTCTTTCAAAAAGAGAAAAAAATGAATGTTCAAACTTCGAGTTAAGTCACGAACACATTTACATCCTAACTCCAACTGTATGCATGAAATGGGCTTGCTTTGCTTACCCAAAGTTCAATCTGTACAGAAACGCCACGGCTATAATGGAAGGGGAAAGAAATCCAACATGGCATCATCAAAGTACAATGCAATGTGTCAGTGTTTTCATTTCGAGGCACATTCAGGCGGTTTCTTCTGTTTTTGAACAAAATGTGTTAAAAATGAACTAAAAAATAGTTTGAATTCAATTAAGCTTCTTAATTTAGTGCAATTATTCTTATCAACACAGTGAAAAAATGGTTGTGTGTAATGGGCGTTTCCTTAAGTGCTATAAATCATTTTTCAGTTTCTCTTAAGGTAAAGTAAATTTACGAAAATATGAAGACAAACTTTGAAAAGTTTCCTTTAAGTGAGTTTTGGTTGAAATTATATTACCTAAGACCTGTTCCAATGTGCACAAAAGTTTTCTAAAAACAAATTGTTATAACAAAATTTGTCAAGAACCCCTTTAAAAATGTAAATAAATTCCTAGTACACCACTGGAAATAAGTAACGCCCACTTGCTTCTTTGAAACGGAAGCCATGATTGTAAAACGACGTGAACATAACTCACCGGAATAATACTTGACCCTAAAATCAATTTGCGCAAAAGGGATAGAAAGGCTTTGATAACTGCAGCTCCCACCACTCTACTCGGAATGAAACAAGTAAGTACCAAATCGAAAACAGCCAGCCCTCTTTGGCTATGAATGAAAGCAAAAGCTTTTCTTTCTCCCTCGCTATGAACTGACGCACACCATGAAGCAAATAACTTCACTCAGTTGAGTTTCGAAAGAGAAACAAGGCAATTCCTATGGCAGGCGTGCGAAACGTTTCCACACTAAGGAGGAGGTTTAGGAGATTTGTAAGAGCTTTTATGGCCTTTTTAGTGTGACTGAGATGGTCTCATTATCGTTTCATGCTCATCACGTTATATGCTAGAATGGGAGATCAAATGTGCAGTAAAACGAGGATTTAAGTAAGTGGAAACGAGATCATAACCGATATAAAGCCCAACTTTGATTGAAATAAAAACATCCGGCCAAGCTTATGTACGAGCGGGATAGATACATTTTGAGGCAGATTTTTATTGTGTGCCAAATAGTTTAATTGAAGCATGTAAATACCTGCAGCAAGGAAATTAATAATAAAAAGCAGAATAAATTGAATATAAGAAAAATTACTAAATTAATTTCCTTTTAACGATTTTAATAGTTTTAGCAACAAAATACATATCCCAAACAAGACGAGTGAGCAGGTAGTGGATAGGTATAGGTATGTGTCCTGTGTTATTTTCAATAATGTTATGGCTGCGGAGTTAGGTTGGTCGGTATGTACCTACGGAAATGGCAACAGCCAGGGAAGAGGATGCAGCCGAAATTATTCCTTCGGGCCCCAGGCTCCATTTACCTAGTGGTCCATGCACTTGATGTAATTCGGCATCATGGTGGTTACCCAGCATCAATTTGATTGCAAGTTAAATTGCTTAGCAATTACCGGAGCAATTCGCTTATTTTGGGCAATGGAATTTTTGCCTTGTCGTTTCGAGTCTGCCTGAGAGTTTATCAATTAATTTCTCATGCTCATCAGTTGAATAATTTTTGAAATTTCGCGGTGTTCTTTGCGGATGGGGCATGGGTATTGATAGAACTTGATGTATTAGAGAGATGAAGCCGGTTTTGTGTGTATATACAGGCCAACATGGGATGCCAGTCAGGCATAATTGGTATTTTAAAGAAGAATGCACCTGGGACAATTTTGGGAATATAACAAAAACTTAGTAAGGTGATTTGTATGTTTTCATCCTGGGTAATTTTGTTACTGATTTTCTGAGAAATAGGAGTTGTCTTTTGTTACATGTGCTGCCGATCGACAGCGGCTCAAGGCTTTAGAGATTCTTCTTAGGCTAATTAAAAAAAAACAGCAATTAGTTTTTAATTATTGTATTGTTTCTGTTTTGCCAGGGTATTGAACATTATTAAAGTGGGGCTTCTTTCAAAGAAAAGAGAATCGGACAAATTGTTTTTCTGTTCTGTCGCAATTAGATATCAGTCTCTAAACTATTATTCAATTGATCATCTTTTGAAATTGCTTGTGCTTGTTATTAATATTGGAAAGCATGTCATCTGTAGAGTACGACCAGTTAAATAAAACTTCATAAGCGTAAATTTATAGGATAATTTTATTCATGTAGTTATATTTAAAAATAGAAAATTGTAAAATTAGGAATCTATGTTAGGTATATATACTGAGTTCTTTGTCTTTTTTAGTATTGATGTGATAAGCAATTCATTCGATAAGGAGTGCCAGTATCGAAAAGAACATTTATTGAAACAACGATCTAAGCAATAATTATGACATTTTTTTAATAATTTCAATAATGATAAACTTCATTAAGAATATCTAATAAATTGTCTAGCAAAAGGAAGCTACCTATTGGAAATTTATTAAAGCTTCCGGACTGTTGAATATCTTCGTACAATAGCATAAAAATACCTTTATGATTATACACACTGTTGTGTCAAGTTCACCATTGCCCGAAGTAGTAGTAATTCTCATAGATTTAATAAATGTACGTCTTTGGATCTACATATGTGGTCGACATGAAAAGTTTTCAGACGACACTTTCTTCGGCGATTTCTTTAAGCAAACATTACTGTACTTATGAAGTAGGCCGCCAGTAAGCTTTAAATTCTTTTTGATTACTCACCCACACCCCAATGCTCTACATATTTTCTTCCAATAGGTATATACTGCTAGATATATTTAGAAAGTTGTGCGAGTCGACATATCTCATCTTGTTGTCATTCTTGTGATAGACTTCTTATAGTTGAGTTTTTGTAAGGCTTTGGCATATTATTCTATTCATATACATACCTATATCACTTTTTTTGCACAATTGGTACAAAAGTCGGTAATGATAATGAAATGAGTACCAAGTAAGTAAATTATAAATTTCTTTATAACAGTCAAAATAGTAACAACTTCTTGTTAAGAACAAGAATAGAAATATTCCACGTTTATAATTTTCTCGGGCTTGAAGTTAACTGCAATAAAATCTTTAATCGTACGCTGGTTTTTGCAATAAAATGGCTCTAAAATCGTCCCTTCTTGCATCATGTGTAACCTGTGATTAAATATAATTATTACTGGGCCCTTTGACGACAATTCCAAGTATTGAAATATTCTTTGTGTTCTCTTCCAAACTGGAATAATGTCTCCTTTTTAAGGAAGTTACTGACAGGTTCAGCCTTTGTTGCATAGGCTGTAGAAAAAAGTAAAAAAAAAAATTTATTTCACGATTTTTCACTACAGATCTTTAAAACTCGAGTCCACCATAAGCCCCAGAAATGGACACTTGAACCATTTTATGCGAATGTTGATGGAAGAAATATAAACAATTAGGTACTAAATGGTTGCTCACGAAGTCTCAAAGAACTAGCTTATTAATCGCTGAAAGGTGAGTTACAAAAACCAAAGGGTATTTATTGAAGTGGGAAACTGCGCGATATATTCGACAATTACCTACTCTCTACTGAAACAAATGTTGTTTTGCTTTTGGTGATAAATTTCCTCTTGGAGAAAATTGTTTAATTTGATGCAAAAATTGTTTGTGAAATCAGATTTTAAAAAGCGACGACTATTATTTTAGTACACCCCAGTATTGGTTTATTATTGTTACTTTAGATGTATTATTAAAACGTCTATGAATGCAGTCTAATAATTCGAAAGTTATTTTTGAGTTTTTGAGTTCAACATTTTAAAAATTGGCTTTATATAATATAAGATTTTGCTATGTTCAAGCAGAAAATTCCGTTAGCATTTAAGAATCTTTGGTGATAAAAAAAAAATATTTTTTATCCAGACAATATTTATTTACACTTAATTTCTGATAAAAGTTCTGAGCTCTTAAAGAAGCAAGCATTTGTATTTTTTTTTTATTCCAGAAAAAGTTAGTTACAAACGTATAAAATCTATTAAATTGCCAAGTCCTCGGCTGGATCTTGTTGTTTTATTAATAATCAAAATGAATGCACAAATTTCTAAGGATGTTGAAACAACCTTTTTTATCCAAACGATGACAAATTTCATTTTTGAACGCTTTGAATACAAATTAAAGTAAAAGTCAACATTTTAGGCTGCTCTCACTGAAACAAACCGCTAAAAACAAGCTGTGTTTTTGAATTTTGAGTAAAAGAATGAAGGTATTATCTGCTCATGTGATACTTCATATCACAAAAACTAATCTGTTTGAATAAATTTAACGTTGACAGAATAAAACAGTCTTTGCGTGTTGCTTGCAAAAATTCAAAATTAAGATCGGCTTCAGCACTAAAACAAATCTGATCCGGTATGCAACAATTACACGATTTATGCGGCTTACACAGCTTTTCTGCTCCCAGGAGAATCGACTTAAGCTTTTGAAAAGATCCGTATAATGCTTCCGGTTGGTTAGTTTAGGGACTCAATGTTCCTAGAATGTGTTAGATGTAGCTCTTTAATAGAATATGAGGCGTGTAAGGTCAGATATGAAGATTTCGTGAGGTTAATGATGGTGGAGCTATCTTATCTACCTTAGTTTAATATTTTTAAACTATGTATTATTATATTATCAACTAAGTACGTACTCACTCCAAACGGTGATATCCTAATATTAAATTATGTGCATTAGACTCGCATTCAACGGTGAGTTTCGTGAGCTGCTTTTACAACATCCATTCAGTCATTTCAGCTCTGTGCCAGGTAATTCATCTTCTTCTGGAAAGTTGGCGAAAGTTGCTACCACCTCGTGATTAGCTCCCGAAGTTGGCACTCAACATCTACTACAACCACATCAAATTAAATTATAAGATTTCGGGGGTAGTATACTCTATTTCATCCTTTACGCATCTTTGCTAAATACATCATATACCTATTGCTTAAAAATTTATTCGGGGCAGCATAGTTGCTCGCTAGTCATGTATACGTTGGCTTGCAATGACATATTTTGTCCTTGGAAGTTTTTCGTTGCCGTTCTGAGGAATTACCTTGAAAAGGGGCTTGCTTTAGGAACTACTAATCGTCGTTGGACTTAAGCGCGACCATACAAAAATTAATGATGATACTGTAATCGGGCTTCTTTCATTGTTTAGAGCAAATGACAGGAAAAAACTCAAATAAACGTCTCCGTTCTCCATTTTTGCCTCGCTCCGATTAGCCCTGCGTGGCATTCTTTAGGTAGTTTCACAATCCTGCAGACTTCCTATTCTGTGTGGTCTTGGTTGTTTAGTCTTTTTAATTATTTGTTGGCCATGGCCATTTTCGAATATTTTAGCCTCAGGTCCTTTTATCCTGGAGCTTAATATATTTCTCTTTCCTACAAGTAGATTACCATCCGCTCGTATAATCAAGCTGATGTCAACGCCCTAATCAAATCCTTCGCAACATTCATAGTTAGTATCAGAAGCCCGCGTTGCTATATCTAACATTGTTTTGTTTTATCAAATATGGAGTCCTTTTGTTGCATGCACGGCTTTGAGGAAAAATAAAAAAGGTAAACGAATGAGAAAAAATTTATTCAAAGATGACGAATGAGAAAAAATTTATTCAAAGATGACGAACCAATCAACAATATTATGTCTTATTATTGATCATCGAGTCTCTAACATGTATTTTTTCTTCTTCTTTTTCTTAAAGAAATACAATTTTTTCATTGCCTGAGCGTAAAACTGGGCCTAAGGGAGCATAGAAATTGTTGGAGCTATAATCTTTCCAAACAATGCTTATGAAGCTTATTTCGGATTTGAATTGAAAGAAGAAGAATTCCACAATCGGAATATAAGACTAGTGTGGTTAGTGTCGTTGGTTAACTGGATTAATGCTTTTAATTGTTAATTAAAATGGATGTCAATAATCGTACTTATTATATTATGATACTTGTGAAAATGTTGTTTTGCTTTATCTATCTATAAGAATTATCAAACATCATTACGGTGCTATTTACTTTTAGATTTTTGTTTTGACTTTAAATGAGAAGTAAAAAATCCCATCAAATTTCTGGATTAATCTGCGTTAATATAGCTTTTAGTTGTTGCGAAATATTCCAAATTTAAATTAAGTATAACTGTTAAATAGATTCGTTAAAAAACTTCTTTTTTTTTGCCAAATTCATAACCACTCCTTCTGTTTCCGATTGTATTTTAAATATATTGACAATACTGAAATTAGTAATTGTAAATATTCTCGTAAAAGGTAAAAAATACTCAAACTTCTGGCGAGTTTAATAAATCATTTTATTATAAATCAATTCCCTTCATAAAATCAATCAAATTAAAATATGCAAAGTGGTAATAACATTTAAATTGAAAATCCCATAACTCAGATAAAAGGCGTTAAATAAATTTAACATGCGCAGCTGATAATAACGATCTACAGTTTAATTTCCTTTAAAGTACTCATTGGATTTCTAGAATGAATATTTATGTTGTGCCATATTTTACTTACTTAAGAACATGCTAATAGCTATAGCCATCAGGTATCCGATATCAATTAATTTCCATAGAATGCTTTATAATTCGTATTTACAACGCCCGCAAAACACAAATAATATGTTATATAATGCTTTTGAAATAGATATAATAATTACTAACAAAAATTCATATATGTTAGCTTAAACGGTACCTACCATTTAGCAAGCGGAAGCACTTTTAAATTGTTGTAGGAAGTTGGAGGAAATTTACATGGAAGGTGTGTCTTTAGCAAAGAATGAATTTTATTACATTCGATTAGTAATTTTCTCTTTCTCTTGGTAAAAAAATATTAAGAATCAAAATTATGGAGATATGATTTTCAAAAAATTTTCCGATGAAAACTCATCTAAGGAAATTTACAAAATTGAAGCGATATTACATATAAAATCGAATAAGAAAAGAATGGTGCATTAGCTTATTACATAGATGATGACGTTTAATCTAATCCTCGGAATCTGATGATGAATATTTGAATTACTTCATTAGAAAATAATGCTATATACAAATAAGTATATGTTACGCTCATTTCTTGAATTTGAAACAATCCGCAGATGAAAATTCTCAATCTCTGTACCGTGTAATGTCGTAAATACAGAAGAAGAAAAAATTACAGCAAATATTTTGGCTAATTAGCATTTTCATTTGCTTAGTTTGCGGATTAGAAATTGACACCATATTGCTCATCTATTTGATTTGTATAATTGTTATACATATCGATCGTTTAGTTCAATACTGGAACAAGTCCATAAATTCATTATACCCTAGATGAAATCTATAGGGTATACTAAGTTTGTCATTCCGTTTGTAACACCTCGAAATAATGATGGTAGAGCAAAATGGATTAGATACCCACGCACAATATTAAAAGTTATTTAAATTTTTGCATGTCCGTCCGTCTGTCCGTCTGCCTGTGCGCACGATAACTCTAGAGCGCGTATACTGAAATTTTGTGACTTTAAACAAAAAAAGTAAAATTAAGTTCGAAAATGAGACAAATCGGGCAACTCCTCCGTGGGGTTGCCTTAAAAAACTTTAGTTTTCCACTATATATTTGGAACTGCCTGAGAACGCATCGATATAGAAAGCTGAAATTTATTATTTGGTGTTTTTATTGTACTAGCAAATAAAATTTCAAAAATGGACTAAATCGGACAACTCCTTCTTGGTGTTGCCATATAACAATTTAGGTTTTTTACGTATACTGTGAAAACGATCAGTCCAAGATATTTTTATTGCACGAAAACCTTCTTCAGAATACGAAATCCTATAAAATTGGTTATTATCATTTTTTCTGTCCGACCAACCGTTCTAGAAATATATGCGAAAAACCACTTCAAAAATCAAACTTGCAAAGAAGGGTGACAATACGAAATTTCATACGGGCATTCATCTAGGGTATCATATCTAGCTTTTTTACTTGTTTTAAGTTAAGTACTGGAATAAGTAGAGTACAATATTCACTATTCGAATCTATATTTCACAAGTGCTAACTTGAAAACAGGATACAAATCCTATTTCAGTACAGAACTGAAGTTGTTTTGAAATAACCAAAACATTATTTGTACAATTTAAATGTCAATTATCTCGAAACAGTTCACTTTTATTTATTCCGGTATTTAACTAGACGATCGATAGATAAATTTTGCCATAATATCATTTCGAAATCCACATTTCAGTTAGTCTAATAAGTGTTTGATTCATGCTCAAGCCTGGAATATTTGTCCCGTCCACCTTTTGGTGAAATTTTTTTTATATAAATGTTTACAATTTAAGATAATTATAATTACTCAGCTTCGAGAAAAATGGAAAATACACCTCCAGAGACTGCTTGACAGATTAGAATAGGCCATGTTAGAGAGATTGATGTAGATCATATGATCTGCTAGTCTCTTATAAGCTTTATAATGGTCCGTTTAGATACCACATGGGCAACGCATTGTCTGAGTATGGTATTGGAAGAGGAAGCAAACTGTATATGGATTTAACAAGTTCGTTAATTTCTAAGTTCGTGACCCCAAAGAACACGCAACTAAAATTTGCCTAATGTATTACCCTTTCCTTTAGCGAGATCGGGACATTCGTAAAGCAAATTAATACAATTATTGAAATTATTAAATGGAGAACATCCCACATAAGTTCATACATAGATATTTAATGGAATGGAAGTTAGGAAATTGTAAGGCGCGTACTATAAAGCACAGATAAAAAGTATGCAATTTATCAAATCGCCTCAGAAAAAAATTGTAATTGTAAAAGTTTGTAATCATACCGAAAGTTAGGTAATCAAAATTAAATCAGATAGTAAAATTTCAGATATATCTTATGTGTTTTGACTCATTATAAAGGTTGAAATCCCTACTAATTTGCGTTTACGATAACTTTGAATTTTATTGGAAATATTTGTTATTTTATTATTCTTTTAAGCCTAGGGATAGGATGATATAAATTAAGGTAAAAGTAAATAATCAAATGAGTCTGACAAATAAGACCATTGGTTAAACAGAAATTTCAGGTAAGTAAATTAAAGCTGTTAATTTGCTTATCGGACTAAAAAATGTTTCCATTTCTCAATGGAGTACAAAATAAAAGAACTCTCAGTTGTTTTTCTGTAATCGTAATGTCGGCCGGTACTGTAATGTATAAATGCAAATAACCTTTGGTTCTGATTTGTTTAAAATATGTATATAATGCTGAGGCCTATTTAATAAATACTATTAGTCAAAAAATTTTATAACCAAATTAATTATTAATTTTAAAATTATTAGCAGTATATTATTTCATTAATCTCAGTAGCGGAGCAATAATTTATTAGATCAAGACTAATAATTATTTGAACATTTTATTATTGTAGTGTTCTTTTGTTTCATCAAATTGTACGCACGAATAATTATTTTCGGTTCACTTGTAAATAATAATCATTTTATGTATAAAGTCTAAAAAATATAGTGCCTAACAAAGTTAATACTCAGTGTAAAATGTTGATGGCTGTAACGTAGGTGATACTATTACATTGCCCGTATTTTTTCGCAGATAAATTTGCTTGCAGGTTTTCAAAAATCACAACTCAATCATTTTATTCTTTGGATTTTTATTAAAAGTAATCTGCCTTGTACAAAAGCACACAGTAAAGAGAAGAGAAGGTCGAATTTAATTCAATGCGGCCGAGCCAAGGCACCGTTAATAATATAATAGATTGTGTGAACATGCACATTTCATATATATTGTTGATGACGAACTGGCTAAAATTTACCATAGAGTTATTACAATAATTCATATTTAGAAATTTTTTAATTAAATTATTAAACTTAAATTTACATCTCATGATTAACTAAGTTAGCGTTGATACTTGACGTTATTCATTCAGAGAAAAATAATTTAATAAAGGCTAACAAAGATTGCAAGTAAAGATTGAACTCAAACACATAGTTAAGTTATTTGTTGGTAAATATGGATCTTAATATATAAGACGAGTTTTAAAATAAAATAATTCATATCATGTTTTCTAATAGCAGCATAAGTAGTAATTATGAAGTGGATTTTGTTGCAGCAGAATGCGAGTTTTCAAGGAGCACCTTAATTTAGTTCGAAATAGCAACTATCGTCAATGTAATGACGAAATCAGAGTTATATTTTCCGATCTTAATGATTCTTAGAACACTGAAAAGAAATGACGCCCCGTCAGTGAAACAATAACTTCTACTTGTATTACATTGGGTTAAAATACTGATATTCATACCGTTTTCAAATCAATCAATAGTATACGTCGTGTTGTGAAAAGAGTTATCACTGTAAAATTGTGCGCATAGAAAACACGGAAAGATTTTAAGCAATTGCTGGCTGGTGTGCAAAATAGTGCTGGATAAGTTTCTTTGGAGAAATCTAAAAAAATCGGGCGTTGTTGCTGCTGTTAATTTCGGATGCACTTTGGATCCTAAGCCTCGAATTTTTGCCTCATAGCTCTAACCGTGCTTATGGCAGTGATTTGCTTAATTCCGTACAATCTACAAGTACCTCATCTCCCTTCCATTTCATCAGAGTTGATGCATCTTACGTGGTCTTGCCACTTATTCACATCACATAATTGCTCCAATTTCCACCCTATCAGCATTCTACCGTTCCTATCTCCTTTATGACTTCCAATCTGGTTTTCGTTACAAGCATAGTTGGACCTTATTGAAGGTAGTCAGTCAATAGATTTGGATAATTTTATGCTACTAGTGCTCCTTGTCTTCTCTAAAGCATTCGATACTGTAGATAACGCAATCCTGTGTAGAAAACTCATTTATAAATTTACTTTTTACATAAGCTCAACGAAGCTCAAATTTAGTTACTTAACAGGGCGTTCTCAAACAGTGTTTTCAAATGGTAATTACTCTATCTTTCTAAGAATTAATTATGATGCTCCGCAAGGCTCGGTTCTTGAACCGCTGCTTATTTGCATGCTTATTAATGATTCGTTCGACTATCTTGCATACAGTTAAATGCATCTCTACGCTGATGATGTTCAACTTATCTATCGCGACCCTTGGGACTTATTGAAGCCCTAAATTCAATACATCAATGGACGGTCGATAATGGTTTATTGATGAATCCTTCAATATCGTGTTGTTTAGATGTATATCGAAATAAACTTGATACCGCTTCTTATTTTGCCATTTTACTGAATGTTACTGTCGTACCTTGGGTAGATTCCACCCGTAATTCGGGTTTAATTATAAATGGCTCACTTGGGGTGATCACATCACATCAATACACATAGAGTATACGGTGGTCCTCGCTCTTTTTCCAAACTTTCTACGCGCATGTTCCTTGCTCGTTCTTTGCTTATCCCTGTGATAATGTACGGTTCTATTGTATTTGAAAAGCTTGACCATCTTAGTTTTAATATACTTCTGATCACGTTTAACTCCATTATTAGATACATATATCACCTCCGAAGATATGAACATTGTATAGCAGGGTGGTTAAAAAAAGTATAGGGCATATGGTCGGCTATAGTTAAGAATTTATTATATGTAGAACTTCATGGCCCTTCCAACGACTGCTCAACTAGCCCCGTACCCTCTCCTCCCAGGAGTTATTGGGTTCTGAACTAAAAATTTCGAATTTTCCAAATTTTTTTTCATTTTAACTAACCTCTATTTTTTAAAAAATAAAAAAGGGCATTAAGGTAACCCTTTTCATAAAAATTCTAGGCTCTCCTCTTTAATTTGACGAATTATAAACTATGTGGTATCTGCAGCCGTTAACGAATTATTAGCCCACTAGTTTCTTTCTGTAATCACCCTGTGACTCTGTAATGGTTGATATGCCGCCCCCCCCCCCTACCCGGCAATACAATTTTTTGTTTATCTAGGTGCGTGTTATCACCTCCTGCTCTGTTGAGCAATATAGAGGAAACACCCTGTATATGCCCAAATGTTGCTTGCTTATGTTGAACATAGCTTTTACAAGTAAAAGAAATTGATCTTAATTGTACAATGTCATTAGTATTAATAAATTGAATTGTGCCATTCCGATTTTCAAATCTGCTTTGATACTCAATTTCAATATCTTGTATCTATACGATATCTTTATTCCGCTTTGCTACTCCAAAACTGTTTTTGTTTTTCTGCCTAACTTGGAGGATAAAATCATCTGACAAAATCGTTTTATGATTTCAAAGACACATTCAATTTCATACTTTTGCCATCACCAAAACTTGTTTTTTAGGATTATTAGCTTTATTTTGAGGCATGGATGATCCGAAAGAAGTGGTGTAGTGAGTTAGGTTTCCTTCCACAACTCTATACAACAGCAACAATGATAAAAATGCTACCACAACCGTAGCAACAGCAGACGCGTCGGCACAATCTTCATAGCTTAAATTGTCAGTAGCAATTTCAGGCAATTACCCGGTGACCACGCTCAATGCTACTTGAAGCAAAACGTTCGGGGTGTAAGTACTTGAAATAGCACTCAATAAACAAGATTATTTAATACGCGACTAATCGAAAAACTTAATAAATATGTCAATAAGAAACCGCGAAGTTCTTAAAAGTTATACTTACTATATTATTAGACTGAACATAATAATAAACATAACACATCGTTGCCTATATTATTCTAAAAATTCAGAATTTTATTTTATTTTATTCATTAGAGAACTTTACATAGATTGTTCATCTTATACTCATACTTACCTACAATTTACCGTGCAAAAGGAAAGTTAAAAATAGTTTTTTTTTTTATACAAGTAGATACAAACAATCATTAACTAATTATTATTAACTAAAAAATTTAATAATCACTATACTTTTCATAATGCTAATAATTATGAATCTCTCATATACATACATACATACTAACAGTTTTTGAGCCTTGACGTCCTATTATTCCAAAATAAAATTGCCTTATTACGTTCGAAAATTCTGCCTGTTCTGTATAATGTTTCTTTTCTGATTGGTGCATTAAGAATGTACTCTTTCTAAACTACCTAACGAGGTTAGGTATAATGAGAATATTCTACTAGTAATAATGTGAAAGGATCCGCAAGATGGGTGTATGGAAGAAAATAATTCTGGATGTTAACTCTTGTTTAATATTATTACAAAACAAGTTTTAAAACTAACTCCTTTAAAAATTTGTTGCTTTCTTTTCTTTTATTTCTTCGACTCCGAGTATTCTTTCAAAAACTGTGATCCTTCTATTTTTTCCACGGGATTAATAAAGAAAAGTTCACAATAGCAATAGCAGAAAAAACAAAATGAAATGATGGAGTCTGTATTATTGTTGGTCTTCCAATCGCAATGTACAGCAATTAGCATTGGTTTAGTTTCTATTTGTGAATGAAGTAGCAGCAAAAAAGATTATCTCTGCTTTCGTGGTCCTTACAGAGCTTGAAGAAGCTTGAATTGAAACTGGAAATATATACAAAAGAAAGGACGATTTCTATAAAAAATACAATAGATCGAAAATGCGTTTCTTTGAATGAAATTGAAAATGATAAAAGAACCTATTGAGATCAAATAAAAAGAAATGCTGAAACTGGACAAAATTATATTATAGGTACATACCTATGTATTGAAAACTATTTATAAAATTATATCTGAAATTGTTTCGCTCTTTTTATCACTTACGTCCTCGTGCATTTTACATTTAAAAAACAGTGTGTAACCCATATCTATATCATATTTCGGCCCTAGATGCAGTTAACTCACAGGTAAATGGAAGAGGGGAATTATCTCTTTCTAATTCAACAACATTGTCGATTACTCCTTTCGTATTTCTGTCCGCGCCAACTCCACAACACTAACTAAGCCTTTTAATTCCTACATCCCCTTCCCTTCAGAAAATCCTTGCAAATAAATCAAAGGATATACTAGATTATATTATATAAAAAAAAAATTATAACATGTTAAGCGGGTTAAAATGCCGGTTTCATAGCCCTGCGTTGAAATAAAATTCAATTGCTATATCTTGCAGGGTGTGGTAAGCTCAGCATTTGCAAACTTTCAAATTTACTTATAGATAATTTATCACTCTTTTCTTCTCTCAATAAAAAGCATACTTTTTTTTTCTCAAATAAAATTAATTTTTGTAATGCTGCCAGCATTATACATAGCAAAGCAGAAATAAGCAGACGCCACAAATAAAAAATGAAACAGCCTTCACCTTCGCTGTTAGATAGATATATGAATATGGCAGCTTTGAATTTGTGTTACCCACAGCAACACATGGCAGAAGTTCCACTGACCTTATTTCAACGGAACCATTATAGAATACAATATCATCATCATCATCGTAAGCACAATATCATCTTCCTCTATATATTCCTCGTGCATCGTATAAAACACGCTAAGTGAATATTCGCCATTCAGAGGAAACAATTTTGTGTGACCATCCGTGATGGAGAGGACCCATGTTTCGGGAATTGTAGCTCCAATCAGGTCGGTTATGTATGCATCTACGTTTTATATATTTTTGAACCCAACTTTGTCTCTTCCATGCATAAATTACGAAAACTTGTTTCAAAGGCGGCAAATGACTACGTATATCTGAGACCAACCGTTCGAATTTTGGGTAGGTCCAGCCATGGAATGTGGAAGCTCAGGTCAACATGAACAGATATAATTATTGTGCCCTTTTTAGGCCTCTGCATATAGAACAATTACTCTGTTTTCTTCTCAGGGAGTGTCGGGGTCAGTTGCAGGTTTATATGTAGGTATTTGGAGTTTTCTGGCAATGTTGCTATTTTATGGACTTTCACGGAAGCATTCTCAAAAAGTCTAAAGTGAAAGCAGTTAGGTTCACTTGATAAGATATTGGCCGATGACGGAAAAGAATGATAAAATTAGACACTACGTCACTGATAATAAATGAGTCAAAATAATATTATCAACACACCCTAATGCTAGAAGAGAAGTCAGTCAGGTAATCTTATGGTCTTATTGGGAGTGTCTCGTTTAAAACATGATTTCATCGTCGAAATCAAGCTTTTGTCACTTTAGTTTCTTCTCGCCACTTTAAGTGCATCTGAATTGAATCATCTGCCTACGTCTTTATCTATTTTTGTTAACATCAAGTGTTTTCCCCAACGAACGGCCGAAGTTTGTATATACATATATATGTACATATTTGTGTCTGGTAGAAATGTGAGTATACTATATAGTACAAGTTTATGTATCTAGGTTGGAATGCATATATCTTTCCCGGGAGCATATGTTTTCGCTGACTGTTCATAAAGCACTCCACAGTCGAGTATGACAAAGCAGAGCACTCTGGACAGAGGACGGGGGTAAGCGCACTGTTTTATCCAATAGCAAAATCCCCATTGAGATAAAAGTATGTATAGAAGCAAGCGACAGCATCAGTTTAGAGGCAGCAGAAATGTAATATGTTTGCTGCAGTTCGCAGGGCGATAAAATTTATGACTGCACGTTATGTCATGTAGTATGCTGTCAAGATGACCTTTTAATAGACAACATTCCTCCTATCCTTATTATGTAGTGTCCTAGATTGTAGTAACCCTAATAGTTTCTTGCTATTCTTTTTGTTCTTTCCTAGAGTTTATTTTTTATTTTTTTGAAATTTTTCCTTCTTTTACTTATTTTTTTTTTTTATGGTGAATGAGTAAATGGCACCGCACGGTCTGTGATTTCGAAGAAATGGGATATCGGATTTCTTCAGATTTTTTTTAATTTTTTCATATAAGAAAACAGAATCAAGGGATCGTTCTCATCTCAGCCATGCTTCATTATTTATGAGAGATTCTTTACTGAGAGGGTGAAAGGTTGTCTTCCGAAGGAAAAATTTATTACAGCAAAGCAATCCAATGGTTAGGTGATGTCTTATGAAACTTCATACATACTTTATAGTTTTTCAATTTTTCTTTCAACATTTTCATAAGAAATATATGTATAAGGTAGGTAAATAAGAAAATAAAAGGGTGCCTCTAAACCGGATTCATAATTAAAATCTTGGGACGATAATAGATAACATCATTATTTCATATTCCTATTTTTAATAATCATATTTTTTAGACAGTTTATATTTGTTCCTTAGGAATTCTTGGTTTATTTCTTCTTTAATTTTAAGCTAGTGTTATTTTATAATATATTTCTACTAGAGGAAAGGTATGCAGTATCCAATTTTTGCAGAACTTATAAAATATCAACAAAAACATACATGCTTACGCTCATTCAAAAATCCATCATACAAATGCGAGACGAGAAACAATATGAAAGTGATGAAGAAGAAATCAGAAGTTAGTCGCGAGAGAGCAAGTACCATATTATGTTTCCATCATTTAATAATAAAATTGGAATATTGTAATAATTAAGACTACATAATTTTTAACTTAATTAGAATCAGTTCGTTGTAATTGTATTCTCACAAAATTGAATGCTTGTCTGGGAAGCATAAACACCGCGGCTAGTTTGATAAGAATTCACGTACAGTGGTGCAGATATGGACAAAATATCATATCATATTTAAAAGCAGCTCTACATTTAATTACATATAAAGAAAATTTTCCTAGAAACATATGATAATCATAATGCATTTTACATTTTCCTTAAAATTTTTCGAAAATGTAGCATTAAATATGTAGCATTTTAGACTGAACATTTTCGAGTGTGTGAGAGGTATGGTAGTAGATAAACTTGGTATAAGCTACTGACATCAAATGTCGTTCTCGCACAGATCTTCTTGAGCGATGTATTTACTAAAAAAGTGTTACAAGAAATGGGGCTTAAGTCCAAAAATAGTCAATTGGTCCTATGCCAGCATCAGGACCAGTTTTATTTAAGGTCAATAAATTATAAAGTCTTATTATTCGAAAGAAATGTTTTCATTTGCTGAAACCGGTTGGCAGCTCTAATATTGATAGAGTCTGTGAGTGTGTTTAAAGTAAATCTATCTAAAATATTTGTATAACTAAACCAAACTTTGGATGATGAATTAATCAATTACATATGTCTTCAGAAATAGAAAGTGCATCTTCAGAAAGGTGGAAATCTTTAAAATGCTGCTATTTTCTATTTCTCAAGCCTTTTTCACTCTTTACTCATAAAGTTACTACCTTCGGAGATTCAGTTTTTGAATAGTCCCTACCAAGTTTCTTTCAATTTTATTATAGCTCTATCATTGAATAACTACCATGGAATTCTGTCATTGTAATTATAGAAATGTTTAACTCAACTAATCCCTAGATTTCGGAGCAGGGTACATATTCTATGCACCTTATGCATATGATTAAATATAAGGTATATTCCTAGCTGGGCAAGTACTGCACATATATTTATTTCATACTAAATTTATTTAAAATTTGTCATTTGCTTCTACTCTGGGTACCAAGCAATAAGTATAAATTTAAATTATCTCCTAAGGGTTTAAAATAATAACAGGAATTCTAAATTTAATCATTGAAATCATAAAACTTTGCTGACTTTCCCCGTGCTTCGAGTACATACATTGCTTTAAGTCTATAAACAAAGCACAAAGTGACTGCCCACTTTAACTAAACCAGCAATTATTCCAAATTCCACAATATCAAGTCAGTAAAGTCATCCCAATATTTCCGAACCAAATTGGCAAACATGCCATATTTGATGTAAAAATATGAATGTTTTTTAAAATCTTATATTAAATATTTTATATTGAGGACTCTGCTAATTTTCTCATCGCCACAAACATTAATTTAAAAATCTTTAAGGATTTGAATGGTAAGCGCAAGCCCAAATGGCAAACTTCGTATATAATTGACGATGCCTTAACAATAAGTAGGTATAAATAAGAAATTTAAAATTTTATTATTATATTACTTTTAATTTATAATTTTCGCTAATTCTTGAGCTGCAAATTATTTGAGATAAAATTGAATTAATAAATATTGCCTTATAATTTTCACACAAGCAAGCTTTTATAACGTGCATACCAATACAAATTTTATCCGAAAAAAAATCTATATTATCCCATTCTTTTTTAAAGATTATAAACAAAACATAAAATGTATGTGTGGCCGGCGTCTATTTTGTGCCTAGTCTGTAAAAGGTAAGTCCATCGGCGCTGTAAGAACAATAACATCCTGGGTTGACAGAAGATCCCTAAAACTCCGTATTTTCATATAAAATCAAAATCGAATCATTTCAACCACCATAATTGATTAAAATTGCTTTCCAAATAAACAAAACGGAAAATTATGCGAGCTCGTAAATTACAAATTTCCTGAATATACCAAGGAAAGGAAAAAAATGTCCTTTACCCTCTGAAGTTTGCCCCGTCGCGTCGTTTGTTATCTTCCAACCCTTGTGTGTCAGCCGCATGCACCCAACATCTTAATCAAAAGTGAAGGAAGGTCTACACCGTTTCACCTTTATCCCATTTCAGTACAAGCGAACCACATAAATCATTGGTTCACAAAGGATATTATCAGCCATGGTTCTCAGGGACCTTTTCTTCCATTTTAGTTCGGCCATAGTAGATACGCGTACGGCCTTCTAGAAATCCATAATCATTCTCAATTTCTTCTACCCCACAAAAAGTCAGAAATCCTTTCTTTATGACTGAATCTTCAAAGATCTTCATAGTACACTTGTATAACCACATATGTATATACCAGACACATATGCGTATATATATTTACTTTGTCATTTCCATTTTGAATTATTTAAAATGGCATAATGCATAAGTCATGCAGGATCCGGAGGGTTGGTTGATTCGCTGCAACCATTTTTCATTCTCATAGACCCAATGCGCTTCCAAGGGTTACTTAACAATACGTGTATTTAGAGCGGGAAAAGGTTGGCCTAAGAATATCATTCCTTCTTTTATTTTTTGGAAGTCAGATGGCTGTAAATTCTGATTTATGGTGTTCCATTAATTTAGTTTTTTTCCTTTCTTTTTCATTTTCGAAGATGAAGCTAATTTCCTTTGTCGCTGCCTAGTTGCGCTTAATTATATTAGATCTGGTCGCGCTATAATGACTTCATTTGAGAGCTGCAGAAAATCAAATACAACTGATGGAGCATTGTATTATAACGTATAAAAATTCCTTTATGATAAACAGGTTTTACTTAGGAATCTGTTTTAAATATGTGTATATGTATGCATTTAGACGTAATCAACACAATTAACTCTATTCATTCCCCAGATATTCCAAGTGATGCCACCAAAGAGAATATCAGATAGGTAACAGATGTCCTGGAGAAAAACTTTAGGGTGTATGGTTAGGACTTAAATAAAAGTATTTGATTTGGTATGGAACTAATTCAGCTGAACTTTAATGATATGAACATCCAACCAATATAGTGTTATAAACTTTAACTGTGTGGGCATATTTACGAGTGGACTTACAACAAAAGGTTTTTAATCTTCTGGTCGACTTTCATATTTAGCATATTTTAAATTTTACATATTTGTGTAATAGATTGTTTAAATGGTCTACCCTGTTTATGCTTCGCATTAATAAACCATATTACAGGGAAAAATTGACAAACTTTCGCAGTCTGATCTTCAAGGTGTGTATCAATTTAAACTACTAGAAAGTGACTTATGTATGAAAATGACTTTTCTCCTTTATAGTCATATTACAAATATAAAATATCACAATATGGATGAACACGAGCCCAGATAAATCAGCTGTTAATCATAGTTGATCCATGTTTAATAAGGTTTTGCAAGATAATACCAAGTACCTAAGTAATTCCACCTTAATGCAGCAAGACTTCCTTGACCACATTTGTTATATGATAGTAGATGCTTTACTACCGGGACATACAATAATGTATAATGATGTGGTACTCTTGGTTGTCTTGAGTGGCGAGTACTTAAGAATAAATATATTAAAGTAACTTTTAAACAGACTTTCATACTTATCCTACCTATCATGTGATTCTATAACAACTCCCTTATTCCAGGGACCTGATCAAAACCGTGGATGGCTACCCTGTCATATATCCTAGATGAAAGTGATTCCCATTATAACCATACGCTCTATGGAAGCTCCAAATTTGTAAACCTTTGTCAGGAATATTACGTAATAATAAGGTTTCTTAGAACACTTAAGAGTGAGTTCGGCACAAAGTTGGCTGTGATTACTACGAAGATTCCTGCTGGTAGCTGAAGGAGGATGCTTGCAGATGGAAAATTAAATGGTGCATTTAAATCGTCATAGGCTTTATATTTCCAAGGTGGAATTTGTAAAAGTGACAACATAGCCTTTCCTCTTATATCAGTGCAATCTTCAAGGTTAATGACGCATTAGGAAATGCCAATGCAGCCATTTTATTCATCTTGAAATACTTGGTTGACGAAAATTAAAAGCTTGTTCTTTATCTCATCACTGCACATATAATGGGAAAGAAGATATAGCTCGTTGGATGGAAGTTGTTGGCACAATTGTGTAATATATCATGTAAATTAGTAAATTTCCAAAGTAAAGTGACGTGCTTTCTACCATGTTTGAGACTTTACTCTCTTTACATAAAAAAAAACCATTTTACTGAACACCTGTAGAGTAGAATTCTTCAACATTTAAAATAATACCAAGCTATTATATGTGGAGAACTTATTAACAAAAACATTGTACCGTAATGTGATTGGAGCACACTATTAATAACTTAAATAACCACCATAAGCCGAATTTCATAGAAGGTGGATCTATTATAACTATATCATATACAAAATTGAGGGTACTAAGTATGTATATCATCCCATTTATAACACATTTAAATTATGATGGTACAACAAAATGAAAATGATTTGAACACCCAAATATAATATGAAAAGAGATTTTAAGTTTTGTTTGTCGGTCCGTTTTACAGTCTGTTTGTTTGTCGGTCCGATCGTTTGTCACTTCACACGGTTACTCCAGAGCGTGTTGATTTAAGAGCTAAATTGTTGTACACTTTTCTTTTTATAAATAATATATGTCTGTGGCCACTGGTGAACTAATGATGACTGCAAAATTGAGAATATTCTATTATAAATGTAATTCCAATTTTTGACTTACATTTGTTTTTAACTAGGTACTCAACTCATGATAACTCAATTTTCGATAGAAAGCTATAATGACATTGGTACGTCAATAAGATCTTCCCTGCTTTTATTTAATTTTTGGTTATATCATTATACGATGGCTATAATGAAAAACTTGAATTTTGGAGTTATCACTAGTTGACCAGTGACCACATAGGTATATGTAACTTCGAAAATGGATGAAATCGGGCTTCTCCTTCGCAGGTTTCGTCTTTCGATAAATATTTCAAATTGCGTTGAAGTAGTAGATATGCTGACATTTTTAAATGACCTTTACATAAAACTTCGAAGGTGGGCGAAATTTAGCAATATCTCTATGTGGTTGTCATTATTCACGTATATTTAGATACTGGTTGAGAATTGGTTGGCAGAAACCTCAAATTTAGCTAAAATTGTTGAAGAAGTCAAGGATCTTTTTAAAAGTGAGGTATCGTACATCTTGAGTAGTATATAGAACAGTCACTAATATTTAGTACTGGAAAAAAATAAATGAGAAGTACTTCAAAGTAGCTGATAAATCACTGGAAAAAAGATTAGTTGCTTTACGCCAATGACTTATTTTCAGCAACAAATAATATAAGTTGATTTCCAGCTTACAAATCATATTTGTTTAGAAAACTAATTGACATTAGTTGATTTAGTTAATCTTGTTTAGTCATAATATTTGTGAATTCAACTATTTGTCTAGTTAGCTTTGATAATATTTCGCAATTTCGTATCAAAAAATCTTTTGTTTTTTCAACTAATAATTTTATTGAATTAACTAATTTGTATATAATAAATTTCGAAAAAATAGTAATATTAGCTAAAAAATTTGTTGTTTATTCGAGTCTATAGAAGCAACAATTAGAACAATCGACTAATTAATATTGCTCTTTCAAAAAATTCAATTCCTCAAATTAACTAATTTCTTAGTTAATTTTGTATATCGCATTATTTAAAACAACTGAAACTTTTGTTTCAAACCATTAATAATCAACTAATCGAATTCGTGAAAATATACAATGAAACTAGAAAGTTCAACTAATTTTTGAACTGATCATAATAATGAAATTATTATTTTTATTATTTTCATTTTTATATGATTTTATTATCTGGCCGCAGTAGGCTGACAATACTATTGAAAAAGAAGAAAAAAGCGTTCCGTATAGGAAGAAACTCAATATATACTCATTAATACGACTGAGAGTTTCTGCCTCCTGTAGACGCTGAAGAAAATATTAAGCAAACCTGATATGAATCCCAGTGTGAACTATATTAGCCAAAAGTTTCTGATTTGTTGATTTATCGAATACATAAGTCGAAATTAGGAATTGATTTTTAAAATGTCCAACCGAAATTGAAGTTGAAAAAAGATGCGTCAAAGCAAAGCATCTGATTATTCGATTCAACAAATGTATTGGCTTTATTTAGTGATTACAGAACGTTTTCAAATTTCTCCATACACGAGGTCTGTAGACAGTTTTGTAGTTTTTATGGATGCTACTTTGAGCTTCGCACATAATACTGTCCTCCCTAGCTGTTCTAATCGTAGAGGCATATTTTTCGGTAAACAAATTAAGCAACGGGTTTGGTTGTGCACTTCCCATTCTTCATTAAAGTTGAGAACTAGAGCAATGCCATCCATTAGATTGTTTTGTATCTGTGAATGATTTGAATACTACCTTTGTAAATACTAGTGGTTGCAGTTCCTTTGGTTTAGATGAGCTGCCCGACTCGACCAGCACATCATGGACATAGAAGTATCTTCTCAGAACTTCTGCCTCGAGTGGGAATCGTGTTTCCTCCGTGTCTGCTAATGACTGCAGAAATTTTGTTGTCAGAAATGGAGCTGAAGTTAGTGTGTACGTATATACTTGCGTAAGGTGTGAAGGTTTTTAAGGGTTCAATTGGATTTTCTCTCTAAAAAATTAGCAAATACTCACGTAATTTTATCAGTATCATCAAGTAAAACTGCCCAGTACATCTATATGTCGGCCTTGAAAACAAATATCAAAACTTATTTCATGATACTAATAATAAATAATTACGTATCTTCCTTTATTTAATAAGGTATATTGCAAATACCTCTTAAATAACACAGCATTAATTTCGGAAAGTAGGTTATTAGCAGAGTCCTAGGCAGATTACTTGCGGTCAAAATATTATGTCACCTCCTTATAAAATCGCTGCATATTACCCAGTTAATTCGACTACTGACATTATAATTATTTTGAGAAATTTATAAATGAACAAGAATGGTACCTAATTTCTATTCCCATACGGAATTGTGGGTGAAGAGAAGAGTAAATTCTTTTGTGGGACTCCAACTATGATTCTCCATATTCCTTGATTATTTCTCAAGTGGGCATACAATACGGTCGAGGTAAAGAATGCATATATATATTTTTGGATGCAACATTTTATCATACCAATTTATATTAATCGCTTACATGTAGGCACGATATTGATGGGTATAGAGAGGCATATTATAGAAATTATCTTAGATGATGTACCATCGTCTATAGCGAGAAATTATTCA
Source organism: Dioctria linearis (assembly GCA_963930735.1). Lineage (NCBI taxonomy): Eukaryota > Metazoa > Arthropoda > Insecta > Diptera > Asilidae > Dioctria > Dioctria linearis. The sequence continues at coordinate 180,840,019 of OZ005741.1, read as the reverse complement.
CTCCACTGTATGCAACTGTCTTAAGTGACCTTAATTTTCAAAAACTCGTTGGCAAAGATATTCTTAGTTTTTAAAGTAGAGTGATTATTTTTCGAAGGGGATAGGCTTCAGTTGTTTCAAGGAAAATTTATTATTGAATAAACTTATTTCAGTAAGCAATAACCAGATAAACATTGGTGTATTTCTGGTCAACATCACAAAATTCTCTTATTTAAGAGAAGCGAATGGTCCAGGTGTTTTTTAACCAGGTGGTACATACTCTTGTAAAAGTGGCTGCGAAATTCAATTAGCATTTAATGTCGGGTACGCATTATGCGAAAGATACTACAAACATGAGCCCTCGAACTCTGTACCGGTGGCTTAGGAAAATACACCGTATACAAGCATAATGCGATGCCATGCAACTACCTTAGCATTGTAAGGATTTGCATACAGCTAAATAGGTAAAAGAAGAATTTAATTTTTTGTAATCTTATTTATATCTAACACAAAAGTGTCTCTCACATCTGGAAACAGACACTGCAGGTCTCCATAATAGAGAGTGATTTCTATTAGTTAAAACTGATATGTCCTAATCCAAGTCCTCAAAGTAAAACCAGAAAGCGTGCATTCCAAAAAGGTTAGGTCTCGTAATTTATTTAAATTACGCAACCACCCCCCCCCCCCTCGCATACAACAAAAGTTTTTAGGTCGATGGTTTTAAATAATTTCGCAGGTATTTTCTCAGTACAAGAATAAATTGGCGCTAAAAGTTTTCCCAGTACACTTAAAATATTGTAATTTTTGTATGACAACACCATTGGTTCCAAGATTTATACTATTTTTGAAACTATATTAATTATTTTTTCGAAAATGCGATATATACAGAATTTTAACTCTGTAAGTCAACGTGTTCTCGGGTTATCGAGAGGCGAACGGATAGACGGACAAACTGACGGACATGCATATTACGCGTGGGTGTCCAATCCATTTTTTTATTAGCAATATTTGTTACCACCGAAATGATAAACTCAGTATGACTTATGAGATTTCGTCTAGTGTACACAAGTAGTTTTTAAGGATGCAGTGCTTCAAAATTTAAACTAATGGGAGAATTATACTATTCATTCATCAAATGTAATTCGTGCGTCGCTTTCGGCATGTTAGCCTTGGATTCAGCTATTGCAACGTAGTACGAGGTGGTAACCACTGTTCAGTAGGCTTGACAATGATTTGTGGACTAAAATCTGCTCCTATCCCAAGCCTAGCTGGAAGAATACGCCGAGGGCTGCGCGGCTGAGGGGGTGCTCATTCGCTAGTATCCGAACTCTAGATACCAGGCGACCTCCAGTTTTAATTTGTCTTCTTATAATTATGCGGATTTCTGCTGATGGCAGGGCTGGTTTCAAGGGGGTGGGAGGCCTTAGGGGTTAGCTCCTCCGTGACAAGATAATAATACACGATAAAAGAAGTACAATACCTTAGTATATTTTACTATTTCAATAATATAAAATTGTTTATAACTTCCATAATATTACTCCAATAGAAAATAGATAATTTGCCTGGCTCAAAGGCGAAAAATTTAATTTACAGGCTGCGATTGCGTGAGACACGAAAAAAAATGTGTCATAAGTTTATATTTTCGTAGCAGTAGTATTCCTTTCTTTAATAATTGTTGATATGAAATCCGCCTAAGCAATAAACTTGACAAAATTCAATTGTCTCTTTAGTTGTAATGAAATATAATATTAACTTCCTCATTCCGCTGATAAAAATGATCGGTTCGTAGTTTTAGTATAGTAAATAAATGAACAAATTACCTATCCAACAGTTACAACATTAACACATTTTCTTTAAACTTTTCCTTGTGCATTGTGTGAATAACTCACCGACAATTACATGATTGTGTCGTAGTTTATTGCATCTTCTTGTGAAAATGGGATATATAACTGATCTCAAGACGCCAGAGTTTCATCATATAGCCAAGATGTCATAAAAGGAAGACCTCTATAAAATGCCGTCAAAAAACAGCCAACAGGACTAAAAACGGTTTATGACTGCCTTAGTTTTGAGAAGACTCTACCAAAGTTGACTTAGTGACAAGTTACGACATTTTTGTTTTACATTTAAATATACACCACAAAGGAAAGGAAGAAGAAACCAAATAACAAATGAATCAAAACCTCTTTAAAAATTTTACGAATAAAGACAAAAAAAATGTGAAAGCGCAGATTACATGCAACGAAACAGATTGGCAAATGATTCATTTTCGTAAATAAATGAGAAGGGGCGGAGTTTTCAGATTTTACTCTCACAAAATGTTCCGATTCGCGTTTTTCTGAAATATTCAGAGAGTTGGTTCCATAGTTGTTGCTGTAAACGCACGTGCTTCTGTTTACATTCGTTTTGCTCTGGCGAGATTAAGTAGGAGAAATTCATGTTGGATGCTCTGATGCTTTTGGGAAAAATGGGAATTTTATTTGAGAGGAATTTTACATCTCCTTTCGCCACCTTGGCCAAAGGGAAATTTAGTTTTTTCTTAAAAAATTGAGGTAGTGTGACCCGATGTACACTATTATGAATAGTTTGGAAGGATTTTGAAGGTATTCAAAAAGTCCTTGTGGTTTTACGTGAGCACCTACCAAGTATGGCTTAATCTCACGGCATTCTTCATGCTCGGATTGTAATCGACAAGCAACGGCCTCATGCCGTAACAATGAGAACCAGTATGCCAATAGAGCGTAACATGACATCAACTTACTGGTCGAAGCGAGACCTATCCAATCTCTGCCCATCTAGGGTCACGGCACCCTTCACTACAGCCACCGCGATGCTCCCATAAAGGGGCCATCCCAAGCTGAGGTGAATATTTCAATATCCAGGGCTGCTCAACCCTGTGGTACCAAGTTAGTCAATGTCGAGCTACCATTTGGTATGGCTTTCGTAAAGCATGATCAACAGACAATGAATACTCCCAGTGGCTATCTTAATGCAAGATATCCATTTTGTAACGGGACTCCGTTCGGGCCTACATCTTATTTGCAACAACTGAAAGAATTGTACGTGGCCTATACAGGTAATACAACGTACGTACTCTCGTGGGAGATGATAAGCGATCTACAGTACAACAACAAACCAACAAATTTCTTCCATCAAGTATGCTTATTTCCTCTTATACAGCCTTCATCTTGTTCAGCATTGCGCTTCACAGACTTCTTTTCCCCCCATTTTGAAGGTATACTCAATTAGATTTTATCATTTGGGTAATCATACGTTCTCTCAATTTTTGTTTTTAACTCGTTGTCTCAGTTGCACTACAATAATGCTTAGCCAAGCTCTTTTCTCCATTCATGCAAAAAACGAAAATATGTGGTATATATTTCTTTCTTTTTAGAAAACAAGGAAAATTTCCTATGTTCCTTCTTCGTATTAGGTTATCTTTGACTATATATTTCATGTACATACATATATGCATTTTGCAAATGGGACTTAAAAAACAAGTCCAAAGGAAAATTTGAGTTATTAAAGTTTATTCCTTTAAATAAAGTGGAAATCATTTTTATTTACGGAATTAAAGAAGTCTTACCGATTATAATTTGTAATTGTAAAATAAAAGCATTCGCTAAGAATAGGTTTTATGTAATATTTGGTGATATTTTATGCAATATTTGGATTAGCTCCGATAAGGTAAGTCTGAGTTAGACACACAGTGACAGTATTTTTTTCGGTGATAGAAAATTAATATTGTTACGTGCAATAGAAAGAGACAAATGGTGACTGGTGGCAATGGAGAGTAAACGACTTCAGGTTCGGAGAATTGATTATGGAATCTACAGGAAGGTTCAGGAATAGAATGAATAGAATGAATAGAACACTCCAGAATAATCCGGAGAGTTTCTAGGGTATAAATATAACAGTTTTCACTGCCAAGAAAGAGTCTTGTCTTAGACGGAGCAGTGTTAACAAGTGAAAGTAATAAAGAAGCGAAAGTGTGTAATTAGATTGCAATAATTGAAAGTACAGTGTTAGCGATAATTAGAGTTGAGTTGATTAATTGAGGAATTGTGAATTTTATATGATTAGAGTGAAATAAAGAACTTATATATTAATTATTTATTTATATTATTGTGTTTTAAATAACAAACCAAAGGCCACGCTCGCAACAAATAAACGTGAGGAAGCACTAATAATCCTCGTGTGTCTTGTATTGTGTTGTGTAAACGAAAGCTTATATTAAGGACTCTATTTTAAATGGCTAGTATAAAATGAAAAGAACATCAGATGTAGAGCCTACATAGAATGTTACCATCTACGTCATCGGAGATATATGAAATTGCAGTACTAGGCAATGCGAATAACAATACCATTGATATTTCGAAATATATAAAATAAAAGCCGAATGACCCCTTGAAAGCACTGACATCGATTGGGAAGCCTTCAGCCTCTCTTAAGTTTCCCGTTACGAGAAAACGAAATCTGAAATTTCAATCACGTTAGCTACAGAAGTACAAATGGTTGACATATTCCGCTATAATGGATGAAGCATATTGTAAGATCTGCGTACTATTTAGCTATGGGACTGGTGTTATTGGAAGTCAAAAGTTAAGATCGTTGGTGTCTGAGCCTGTTAAATCTGCAGAAATGCAATACAAAAATTTGACGGTCATCAAAAGTCCGAGTACTACCAGACTCCTATTATAAAATCGGAAAACTGGCGTAGCGTTGATACTGGAAAAAAGCTTCCTGCGAATGTTTTAATGGACGAGCAAAATTCAAAACTCTTCGAAGAAAAATGTTAATAAAAATGGGAATTGTGAAAGTCTATGTTTTATTTGAATTTTTTGTTACTTTCATGTAAAATGCGATAATTTTTGTAATTCTGCGGATTACTTAAGTGACTTTTTTAATTATGATCGTGTGAATTGAATGTAAGTTTTGACCACGTATATTCATCAGTAAATGTAGTTAAACCAATCAGGCGCGTATACAGGGGGTGTCACACAAGCGCCACCTAACCTTCGCGGTGATGTGAGTAGTAATTGTGGATTGGGTATAATAAACCTTCGCTCGTAGCTCTTCGTCTTTTAAACGTGTACAAATACTTTAGAATTTTCTTGCGTTTTTATATAGTGTCGAAAAGTCATCTATCATACCTATCACAGGATAGTAAGTAATTTTGGAATGCGTAATTATTTTAGTATTTGATTGTTTAGAAAATGACACGTAATGCTTAGCAGCTTTGTTATGAAGATGGTTTTATATTTTTGTTGCGCCTATAACTCATATATATGAAAAAGCACACAATTTCCAGCTTAAAAAGTTTTATTGTTTCTAAGAAATTACAAATAAATGCCACAACAATTTCATTCGTTCGACTCTGTTGGCGACGACGGCAAAATTGGATCCTTTTGACGCATTTTCCAGACTGTAGGTTTAAAGAAGAGCTGCACTGGTGGGGATATGTCCATTTCTGCTAATGAAGTTGATGTCGAGAAGGTGAAATGGTCAATCTCAACTTTCTCAATTTTAAGGCCCAGGGTCCAGATGGTATTTTGCCTGTGCTTTTTATGGCAGAGAGCGTTTTGCTGGCTCAGCTCATGTATAGCTTTTAGATGTGTCCCTGAGATGTGGAGGAAAGTGTGAGTTGCCTGCTTTCCGAAGCCTGTTAAGGCTTCATACATGGACCGAAAGAGTTTTCGAATCATAAACCTGTCCTCATTCCATAACATATCATCATATATCATAAAGGCCTCTCCCTTAAATTGCTCATAGCACGCTTACCGTATATATATAAAAATACACGGAGATATAAAATAAAAAAAAGGAATTATTCTAAAATAAAAAAATAAAAAAATATATATATATTATTTTTTCGCAATTATGAAAATATTCATCTTGAATTTTATCCTCAATTAAATTTAGGATTCAATGTGGAATAAAGAACTGAAACATCTTTTTGTGGAACAGTTCAATTGGTGACCCCGACAATTCTAGAAAAGGTATCTTCCCACCAGGCAGCGGTAAGGTGCTTTTTTTCTAGAATTATGCCGTTCTATTGAAAATCAAGAATATAAACTGCAAATTTAATTTGAAAGAAGATAAAGAAAAGTGAGAAGAAAGAATATTGAACGGATTCTGAAAGAAAACGATGAAAGAACGTTTGAAGAAATATTAAGAAAATAATTAGAAGAAAAAGAACATATAAAACATATAGAAAAATTATTTGCACGATTGCGAGAGTACGGTGTAAACATTAATTCAGCAAAATGTATTTTTGGAGTATACGTTTTAGACTTTTTAAGTCACAAAATCACAAGACATCGAATTCTTCCATCTGAAGTAAAGTGAATGTCTTTAAAAATTTTCCTTCTCCAAATTCAGTAAGAACAAGCCAACAATTTATTGGAATGGTGAATTATTATGATAGACTTGTTTTGCGTATAGCAGAATAGTTATATCCATTTCATGAAAATTTAACCAAGTTCATACAGAAACCCAAAAATTCTAAAAATTTTGTTTGGGCTCAAGATGCGAAGTAGTTTTTAGACAAATTAAGGAAGCTCTTTCCTCCTCAAGCTTTTGGTCCATCCACTCGAAAATGTTAAGTTTATTTTAACGGACGACGCGTCGTCCGTAGCAACTGGAGCCGTATTAGAACAGTACAACATTTTACAGAGAGCTTTTGGCAATATACTTAGCCATTAAAATTTTCAAACATTTTCTGGAAGGTCGAGATTTTACCATTTTCACAAACCATAACCATACGTCTGCAATCTGGACTAAGACAGAACGAAGTCCCAGACAAGCCAGACATTTGGATTTTGTAACGTTTCAGATATTAGACATACATATTAAAGGAAAGGCTAAGGTGGTTGCTGATTCTTTATCCCGCATTATAGTTTGCGACAAAAGTCTCGGTGAGCTAAATAAAATAAATATTTATCACCGCTAAAAACCAAAAAGACGACAAAGAATTAAAGCGTCTTATTTCCACGCAAGGAACTACTCAAAATTCTAAGTTTAAATTAATCCAAACAAAGTTGTCCTCTTCCGAAAATAAAATTTGGTGTGATATATCAACAGAAACTTCTCGGCCATATATTCCGAAACTATTTGAGCTGGACCCGGAAAATCCTCGGGACAGCATGCCGTGATTCGAGCTTCGCTTCTCTGTAAGTTTTCCTGTAAGAGAATCGTGGGTAAGAGTACTATAATAACCTCGTAAAGAAAGCATTCTTGTTATAAGTTTATTTAAAAAAAACAAAAAAAAGCATAATGAAATTTGGATCGAAAAAAAATTCAGTGTTCAATGTTAAAAGATTAATGACGTAAATGAAATTCTTAAACTATGATATAGAGATGATTTGGTAAATGACGATACAGAGGAGTTAAAATATTATAACTTATTAGTTACTAAAGAGGATGTGCCCACTCATCCTGATGAATATATTTGTAAATATTTTACGTTCAAAGAATTTAATATTGTGTTATGTAGTTTTTACAAATGATATATTTTTGAGTTAAGAGAAAGACTTTTTTGGGATTCTCCGGTATATAGCAAAAGCTAAAAAATGTTCTAATTTGTTATTTCATCACACAACTCATTAATTTTTGGTGACAAGTTTCAAGTCTTGGTTTGACTCATCAACAGGTCCTAAATAGCGAAATTGGATGATTTGAAAAACAAATGAAAAAATGAAAAAAAGAAGAAAGAAATGAAAAGTTTGTGAAAAATTGAAAAAAACAATTTTTTTATGTATTAAAAAAATGTAAAATTTTTTTTAAAGAAGCAGATTCATTCGAAGCGAATCGAACCTGTATACGCCACACAGTGGGCTGAAAAGTAAAGAAGAAAAAGAAAGAAGAAGAAGCGTTTCGTGTCAGCAGAAAACATTCCACTCATCGGTGGAGCTTGGTTTTCTGCCTGCTGCAGACGCTTTCTTTTTCTTCTTTACTTTTCAGCCCACTGTGTGGCGTATACAGGTTCGATTCGCTTCGAATGAATCTGCTCTTTAAAAATTTTTTTTCATTTTTTTAATAAATAAAAAAATTGTTTTTTCTATTTTTCTCAAACTTTTCATTTCTTTCTTCTTTTTTTAATTTTTTCATTTGTTTTTCAAATCACCCAATTTCGCTATTTAGGACCTGTTGACGAGTCAAACCAAGACTTGAAACTTGTCACCAAAAATTAATGAGTTGTGTGATGAAATAACAAATTAGAACATTTTTTAGCTTTTGCTATATATCGGAGAATCCTAAAAAATTCTTTTTTGAACAAAATTAAGTTTAACACAGTAAAAAGTCGAAAAGAGTAATCTTTTTATTGAGTTAGGAGAAGAAAATATTTTTTCGTTATTACATATCTCTTTCATTTCTAATAAAAAATGTATTGCTTATCGATCCCATAATTGATCTTATGACCCAAAACTCGCCACATTCATTATGCTCATTTCCAAAACTGGTTAACGTACTACTACATTATACTAAAGTTGCTTATAATAATAACAAAACTGCTTACTTTGTTCCGGTTATAAATTATTCTAGCAAATATCAGAATACCCCTCAAGTAACAATTAAATCAAAACATTTATGCCTAAAGGATCAACTTTTCTGATTTTGTGTTTGGTAAATTTCAAAATGTCTTAGATCAATTTTACTCGAACGTATGCATAATATGTTACATATTGTTATGAGCGTGGCTTTAGTTCGTTATTTAAAACACAATATTTCAGATGTAATTCAAAAGTTCTTTCTTTATTTAACTTTATTGCTTAGTCTCACAATTCACAAACAATTATCAAATCAGCTCTTTAACTATCGCTAGTACTGTACTTCTAATTATCACAATCCAAATAGTTTACTTCGTTCACTTCACTGTGTGTAATAAGACTCGCTTCCTGAATGTGAGAATCGCCGCATTTATACTCTATGAATTATTCTAGAACCTTCCTGAATATTCCGTTCTCCGAACCCAGAGTTTACTAAAATGTCACTAACCTACAGTTGTTTCCATTTCCAACAGATGTGGCTTGTGTCACTTTGTAGCGCGTAACACTGCCCCCTTCTTAAAATTGTTCGTCCTGAACAACAGGTGGTCCACGGTCTTGATGCTCGTAGTATTTACACAAACGATACAGGTGAACGATTTTCCGTTTACATTTTGTACCAAGCTGAATCCTGTATACTACGTCATTAATTCTAGTTACCACTGAATACGGTCCTTGCAACTGTTGTTGTAATTTTGGGGAACGTCCCTTACGTCGGTTCGGGTTGTACAGCCAGACAAGGTCACCTTCATTAAATTCTGCTGAATTAGCACGTAAGTCATAGCGGGTCTTCATCCGATCGGTATTTGCTGCTAATTTTGCTCCCGTTTCCTCGTGCACATTAGCCAGTCGTTGTCTAAGCTCCGATAAATAGTCGCCTGGTAACTTTGTTCGCCTTGGGTGTACCAAACTTGAGGTCGCTTGGTAAATGGTCCGAATACGACCTTCGCTGGAGTTTGTCCGGTAGTATTGTGAACAGCTGATCGATAAGCCATTAGGAACACAGGAATATGTCAATTTCAATCGCGTTGATGATAGTCGACTACTTTCTCTAGATTCTCGACCAATGTTCTGTTGAAGCGCTCTACCATGCCATCAGATTGTGGATGCAGAGGAGTTGTCCTGGTTTTTCTTATTCCTAGCATTTTACACATCTCCGGAAGGTCGGTGATTCGAAATTCCGTCCTTCGTCCGAATGAAGTTCCTGAGGTACACCAACTCTACTGACCCAATAAATTATTACTTGTTTCGCAACTGTGGCTGCCTCTTGACTAGGGATTGCATGAGCTTTAGGCCATTTACTGAAAAAGTCAAAAGCAACTAATAGGTAACGGTTACCTTTATCTGTTTCTGGAAAGGTCCAGCGATATCTACGGCTATCCTTTCACATGGGGATCCTACATTATTCTTATGCATTTCTCCTCTGTTTGTGTGTTGCGGTCCTTTGCAAGAAGCACTGAAAGTTCATCTGCCGCACCAGTCCTCACATCCTCTCGCATATCTAACCAATAAACATTTCTCGTATTTTGGAAATTGTTTTATTGACTCCAAAATATGCTCCAGATGATCCAGTATATCTTTTAGAACATATTTGACTTGGAATGCTGGCACGACTATCTGCATTCGGAATGACTCGCCTTTAGAGGCTTGCTACTTGCGTTTTAATATACCACATTCAACGTGAAGAGAATTCCATTGAGCCCAGTAGATCTTCAATTTCTCACTCATTTCCGAGATATCCTTCCATTGTGGTCTTTCCGTGTCTACTTTCCAAGCAAGAATGGGTGATATGTGTGGGTTTTCTCGTTGTGCTGTTCGCAAGCTCTCGTTGTCCCAGCCTGTCGATGGTTCCACCGTTATCAGCTGTATAGTTGCCTCTGTTTCTTTTATTCCCACCCGAACGCAGTGTGTGCATTCAAGTTTGCATGGACGTCGTCAAAGGGCGTCTGTCATGGATACATCCTCTTCGGTGTTGGATTTCGAAGTCATAAGCTTAGAGTCGCTCTATCCATCTCGCCACTTAGCCCTCAGGTTTCTTAAACAACAAAAGCCATTTAAGCGCTGCATGCTCAGTGCGGTGGATAAATTTTTGCCCGTAGAGATATTTATGGAAATGTTTTTTGAATTTACAATAGGAAGTAGCTCTTGTAGCGCAATAATTTCTCTCTGATTTTGAAAGTGCTTTGGTATAATACGCTACTGGTACCTCTTGACCATCCTCGTTCTGTGAAAGCACTGCCCCGATACCTACATAGCTAGCATCCGTGTCTAATATAAAAGTTTTTCCCAGCTTTGGATAGTAAAGTAGTGGAGTTTCACAGAGTTGTTGCTTCAAATTCTTGACACTCCCATGACATTTTACGAATCGTCTATAGTAGGTAGCTAGACCAAGGCAACTCCTTAATTGATGTTTGTCCTTTTTAACTGGCCAATTTTGGACAGATGCTATCTTTCCGGGATCAGTTCTTAGTCCTTTTGATGAAACTATGCCCCAAATATTTTACTTAATTTTTAAATAGAGCGCATTTATTTGTACTGACCTTCAGTTTCGCATCTCTTAGTCTTTGAAGTACGTCCAGTAAATTGTTTTTATGTCCCTCGAATGTCCTTCCAATTACTATTATGTCATCTAACAAGACAAGACATGTTTTCGAGGTTAATCCACGTAAAACACATTCCACGATTCATTCAAATGTGGCTAGAGCATTACATAATCCAAACGGATTTAACTTTGAATGACCATAAGCCACTTTCAACTGAAAAAGCAGTTTATTCTCGGTCGTCGGGATGTATTTCCACTTGCAACTAACCACTCTTCAAGCCCAGTGTGGAAAACCATTGCGCTCCGGGAAGGTTTCCAATGTGTCATTTATCCTTGGTAACGGATAGCTAACCTTTCTCGTTACGTTATTTATTTGGCGGTAGTGTATACAGAATCGAGTGCTGCCATCCTTTTTCCTGACCAAAACAACTGTCGATGTCTATTGGCTGTTAGCTTCCTCTATTATGCCTTGTTCCTTCATGGAATTAATCATATCTGCAACTTCTGATTGTTTGGCTAATGGTAGTCTTTGTGGTGTCTGCCGAATGGGCCTAGAATCTCCTGTATCGATCCGATGCTGGGCAAGATTTGCTTTACCGAAATCATCATCATTCATTGCAAATAATTCCAAAATTCCTTGATCACCTCTTTGGCATCGTTGTATTGCTGTTCACTTAAGACCTTACATGAAAAAACTTTCTCAACCTGTTGATTAGTAGCTGGTATAGGTATTGTCTCCTTAATATTACTACCATTATCCAAATTATCAATTTGATAAACGGGTTCACAATTTCCAATTATAGTACCTTCTTTTAGTTGTACCTCATTTTCGGATGTATTGAGCACTCTGACTGGAATTAATGTTGCACATTCTGCCTTAACTAAAGTCTTACCAGCGATGATGTTCGATGTCGCCTTTGTATGGTTAGATTCCACCAGATAGAATCATCAGATCCCGATGTTATCAATAGGCTTTGTCCATACTAGCGTCTCGGAGCATGCAGAGAGTAATATTTTCACAGACCATCGTCCTTATTTTAGAAGGATAATCTGCTCCTACTCCTAGTCTCATAGGAATTTCTATGTTGCCATATTCAAGGATCCGTTCTCCGATATCCAGATTTATTTTATATGTGGTCATGAAATTTACTCCAAGTGATCAGACGATCATAACATACAATGACCCCAGAACATACCAATCATGAAATCTGCATACCATTGCTGCATTCCACAAAAATGCAACTCGCGCAAATATTGCAACTAGCGCAATGTTAGTCAACTGTACAGCAATAAATGCAAGTAAAGCAAAGTCGTTCACCTTTGCTTAAAATAAAATGGAAAAAATATAATATTTAGGCGTTAGCAATTAATATGTATAAATTGATCGATGTTTTGTAATAAAGTAGAATTTTTAATTATACGCAAAACAGTAATTACTTGTTAGAATTTTGCTACGCCCCCACCAGTGGTAAGCGTACTTCTACCATTAAATCGACGCCCCCACAAGTGGTAAGCGTTAATTAACCTTTCGGTTCCCTTACCGAACATTGGTCCTTCGAGCCTTTTTACAGCACATCCTATTAGAAGGAAGGAAGTCAACTAGCTGATCTTAGCTTCAACTAAAGTTCACGGCAATTTCTATCAGAAGGAAGGAAGTCTACTAGCTGGTCTTAGCTTCAACTAAAGTTCACAGCAATTTCTATCAGAAGGAAGGCAGTCTACAAGCTTGTCTTAGCTTCAACTAAAGTTCACGGCTATTTCTATCAGAAGGAAGGGAGTCCACTAGCTGGTCTTATCTTTAGCCACAACTCATTGCGCTGGACAATTTCCATTAGAAGGAAGACACTAACAAGCCAGAAGGAAACTTAAGAGAAGATCCAACTTCAGCATGGATGAAGCGGAACTATTGCAAACGGAATGCCTGGACGACATTCTTAAGATTAAAATTAATTTAAAAAAAGACTCTGATGAGCGTAAAACAAAAATATACCTACAGGCAAGACTTGACCGACTTGAAGGTTTGTGGGCTGAATTTTTAAAAAGAGATACGGAAATAAGGGAATTAAAGCGTACAAATCCCAAGCATCAGTATTTCGAGAAGCAATTCTTCAAAGAATCAGAAAAACATTACGACGCGATTTCTGAATTATTGCTGAATAAACTGGAAGAAGTATTGGAAGAGGAAAAATCCATGGTTGAACATGATAGCAGCAAAATGGATGATCACATGAAACTTTTCCGTGTTCAGGAAGAAACAATCCGATTGTTTAAAAGATTAGTGGAATCTATCAAAGGAGAAACAGAGAACGTGCACGCCAATTTTTATTACCAACATAAACTAAACACCATTAAAGCTTACTGGGATAATATAGCGCTAAATAATACTAATATGATAGCTAGTCCAACTGAGATATACAAAGAGTACAGTAAAAACAAGGTGTTTCAGGCCACTGAGGACATCTACCAAGATATTGTCATCTTTTTGCAAGAAAAAATAGGTACCTTCCAAAGATGCGATGATGACATTAAGCTACCTAGATTAGCAATACCTATGTTCGATGGAGACTATCAAAGCTGGACATCATTTCATGATATATTCATCAAGTTGATCCACAACACCAGCAGGCTGGGAGAGGCTCAGAAGATGCAGTACTTAAAAAGTCATATGAAGAGAGAAGCCGCCAGTCTATTACAACACCTCACAATTTCAGATGCCAATTACAAGACTTCATGGCAGTTGCTTAATGATAGATACAATAATAAAAGGAAGCTCTTCTCAGTTCAAGTACAGGTACTACTAGCCCAACCCAAGCTAGACCACGACACGGCTGTTGGTATTCGCAAGCTTCACGATACAACAAAAGAATGCTTATACGCAATATCCAATCTTGGTATAGATATTATCGACTAGGCTTCACTAATAGCCATCTAGTAATTCAGAAATTAGACCTCGAAAGCCACAAGTTGTATGAGCAAGGTCTAGAAGAGCCTCGAGAGCTTCCAACGTATGACGTTCTATTTCGCTTCTTGGAAAATAGATTTTAATCGTTGGAATCACTAAAGGATTCTAAAAAGAAAGAACTCATGCCACAGAAAATTATGCGGCCCCGTAAAAACCAAGACTGGTCCCGCTTCAAGGCATATCACTCTACTACAAATGCAGCTAAATGCCAGTACTGTCATCAACCGCACAAAATATACATGTGTCAAGCATTTAAAGCTATATCAATTTATAAGAGAAAACGATATATTGAGAACAACAAATTGTGTGGTAACTGTTTAACCCACAAAAACGATGAGAGATGTCACAGCAAGTTCAAATGCAGTATGTGCAAACAACCACACCGCACGCTCCTACATCAAGAACATAAACTGCAAACATTGAATCATATACCAACGACTGAAGCCGAGCAAGTACAAGCACTTCTATCGAAATATCATCCATCCACATTGCTAGCAACAGCTAGTATTAAAGCAAGAACTATAGATGGAAGACTGGAAAATTTAAGAACTTTGATCGATCCAGGATCACAAGCATCCTTTGCATCCGAATCAGCAGCACAAATACTTGGCCTACCAAGATATAAAGCACACGCGGAGATTTCTGGACTTGGAATGGCTGAATACGGAATAGCTCGAAACATAATAACAATTGAGTTATGCCCACACTTCGCTTCAAACTTTTCTATAAATATTGAAGCACTCATCCTGCCACGCCTCACAAAATTACTTCCAAGCAGACAAGTAATAAATTGTAATAACACGGACATCTGGCGAAATACATTATTAGCTGATCCTACGTACGACAAACCAGGACCCATCGACCTTATAATTGGAGCTGACTTTTACCGCTATATCATAATAGACGGCATCAAAAAACACAATGGTCTGATAGCACAGAACACAGAGTTTGGATGGATCTTATCTGGCCAAACAGATGACGTTCCAAGTACTTCAATCACTTGTATGGTCTCTTATGCGGAGCTTGACAATACACTCAAAAGGTTTTGGGAGATAGAAAGTGTAGATAACCCTATAGAGGAGTTTTGCCAAGAAAATATACTCTGCGAAGAACATTTTCAGAAAACACATCAACGCAATACAGATGGTACATATACAGTGAGAATCCTCTTCAAAAACAATATAGAAAAGCTAGGAGAATCAAAACGGAGAGCTACAGCGAGACTACTGCAAAATGAGAAAAAAATTTCCAAGAATAAGGAGCTGGAGAAAGATTACAAAATGTTTGTGCACGACTACATGGCTCTTAATCACATGATGCCCTGTACAAATAAATTTACAAATGGTTACTATCTACCTCATCAAGCAATCATCCAGGAAGACAGCACAACCACGAAACTGAGGGTAGTATTTGATGGCTCGACGAAAACCACTAGTGGTATCAGTCTTAATGATACCATGCATGTTGGACCAAAATTGTAAAGAGACCACTCCGAAATACTACTAAGATGGCGCAAACATCGATATGTTTTTACTGCCGATATTGAAAAAATGTATCGGCAGATAAAGATACAGAACGACGACATAGAATACCAAAAAATTCTTTGGAGAATCTCCGATAGTCAGCCTATCAAAAAATACTGCTTGACAACAGTCACATATGGAACAGCAGCAGCACCATATTTGGCTCTACGTACGCTTCAGCAATTGGCACTAGATGAAAAAGAGGCATATAGTCGAGCTTCACAGATTTTATTAACTGATTTTTATGTAGATGACCTGATGACGGGAGCTAACACTCGCCAAGATGCCAAAATGATTCAAAAAGAGCTCGCCAGTCTCCTTTCTGCAGGCGGATTCAAACTGCGCAAGTGGACTACCAACCACCAAGATTTATTGGAAGCAATACCAGAGGATCTTAGAGAAAAGGGTACACAGGAAATCAGCGGTGAAGACACCATCAAAACTCTTGGCATACGCTGGTGCCCATCAAGTGACTGTTTTCAATTTAAAGTCAGGCTATCTCCAGAAGACCAGATAGCAACAAAACGATCAGTCCTATCAGACATCGCCAAGATCTTTGATCCACTAGGATGGTTATCACCTGTCATCATACAAGCCAAGATAATTATGCAGGAACTCTGGGTAACAAAACTGTCCTGGAACGCAGTACTTCCACCTGAATTAATGGCGAAATGGACAAGATTTAAAAATGAATTGACATCCGTCCAGACAATAAAAATATACCGTTGGATAAAATACACCCATACGAGTAGTGGAATGGAGATACATGGATTTTACGACGCGTCCGAAAAAGCATATGCTGCAGTGATATATAGCAGAGTTGAGAATTCACTCGGAGATATTTCAGTTACAATGCTCACTGCCAAAACTAAGGTCGCACCAATTCGAAAAGAATGCACCCTTCCTCGACTAGAGCAATGCGCAGCAGTTCTATTAACACAACTTCTTAAAAAGGTAGCCAAGGCACTAGACATTTCGGAAACTGCTCTGTATGCATGGACCGATTCCTCAATCACCTTAGCATGGATAAAAGGTGATCCTAGCAGATGGAATACGTTTGTAGCTAAGCGAGTGGTTGAAATAAAAAGATTTATTAGACCAAAACAGTGACAGCATATAAAACTGACGAAAATCCAGCTGACTGTGCATCAAGAGGAATACATCCAACATTGCTAAAAGCACATCCTCTATGGTGGAGCGGGTCTAAATGGCTATCATTATCGAAAAATAAATAGCTTACCTTGTTAAACAGAAATCCGGGAACACCATCTAGTATTACATGTCAATACAAAGACAACTGACATACTGGAAAGATTTTCAAATCTATCCCGAATGATACGTGTTCTGACATACTGCAAACGATTTGCCACCTGCTGTAAGAAAAAGGAGCCGCTTACAAACGAATTCTCTACCGAAGAACTCCATACTACACTAACCAACATAATTAAAACTTTTCAAAAACCCCCTGGCATCCAACATCAGGAACTCTCTACACGCTGGCAAGATTACCCTAGCATGGTGCCCAGCTCATGTTGGAATTCTGGGCAATGAAAAAGCGGACACACTAGCTAAAAATGCATTACGCGGCGAAAGCAGAGAAATCTTTCCACCTAGCTACAAAGCTGCCAGGGCACATGCTCGTAAGCTCCAACATGATGTCAGAAGCGATGACTGGAACTTATCCCGCTTCTTCCTTGCTACACACCACCGAACAGCTGATAAAATCTGCATGCCCGACGCTCCCAGAAACAGAATGATTTCGATCGCGAGGCTAAGACTGGGTCATATTCTTCCTGTGAAGAAACACATTTTCACCAAAGAACCTGCCCCCACCTGTCCCTACTGTCGTAATGTCACCTTAACGACGGCGCATATACTGCAACAATGCAGCGAGCTACAGAGGCTTCTAAACGTACGCGGAACGAGAAAATCACCGACAGAACTCCTAACATACAGGGAGGAAGACACGGACACACTACTACAAGCACTAAGGACATACCTACAAGACGGACATCTACACACTAGACTCTAACAGGCATACTGTTTTACAAAAAAAAAAAAAAAAAATATATATATACATAGAAAAAAGAAAAAAAAAATACATAGAACAAGAAGATAAAAGAAAATATATACATTTAAATATAAAATACAATATATAAACAGTAATAAATATAATACAGTAACGGAAAGATTGATGAAATACAATGAATCTTAGAAAACGGAAGAAGTAATAATAAGAAAAAAGGAAGAATTTGAAACAATAATTACATTTAAGAGCTTAGGAATTAATACATGGATTTTTCACTTAGAATAGAAAGTAGGTTCCTTATTCTATACAATCAGCTTAAAGTATAATTATTTTAAGCATACACATTTTTGTTCTTTCTAGCTAGCATAAGTACAACAAAACTTATTTGTATTAGAATTACTCCCTTTATCGCAAATCACTTAACTACTTGTAATTAGACTCGCAAAGTCCCTTCAGGACGCGATTCTTGCAGCGTAACACAGAAGGCCTCAATCCTATGTAATGAAAGCCTCCTTTTTGGCTGCCTTCACGAAGCTATCTGAACGCGCAAGCTTGACAACTAAAAAGATAAAGTATATAGTTAGTAGTATTCACCACAGGTGAAAGTAGGAAAAAAAATAAAAACAAAAGCTACTTCCCTAGCATATACTTCTTTTCCACGAGCACCATAATTATTGAAATTGAACTCGCAAAGTCCCTTCAGGACATAATTTCATAGCATAACACAGATCGTCTTAAGTCTAGTAACAAAAGCTCCCCTCCTTAGGCGGCTTTCATCAAGCCAGTAGAGCTGTGCAAGCTTATTACCTAAAAAGTAAAGTGTTCAAAATTAGTAGTATTCTCCATATATAAAAGTAGATAAATAAAAACAGAATCTACTTCCCTAGCATACGCTTCCTTCCACAGCAGATTGTCACACAGATCTCCTTGTTTTCAGCTCTCTCTTAGATACCATAGATTAGATGAGACACCCTTCTCGCATCAATCCTAAAATTAAGAAAACAAAACACGGTTAAAATCAAATCACTTAGCTCATAACTCTGTTAAACATACTTTTTGTAAAAAGCAATTAACAAAACTAGAACGGCAAACCAGCGGATAGCTGCCCAGATGGCCTTGTAGCCGTGGGCCCAAACATTAATTGTAAATTAACATAGGCTTAGATTAAGAACTATGTAAATTGCAATTAATTAAAATAAATAAATAAATAAATAAATAAATAAAACTTTTCAACAGGAATATTTTCATCACGAAATACACCAACTGGAAACGCAACAAAGTTTGAACAAATCCAGCAAATTACTCACACTCTCGCTGTTCCTGGATGAAAAGGGATTATTGAGAGTAGGGGGAAGACTGGAAAACTCTCTGCTCCCCTATGATGAGAAACATCCCTTCGTACTTCCCCATAATCATCACTTTACGACACTTGTTGTCCGAGACACGCATGAAAAGACACTACACGGAGGAAACCAGAGCACACATGCATATGTACTTCGCCGGTATTGGATAATCGATGCCAAAACAGCGATAAGACGTTTCAGACACAACTGTACGACCTGCTGCCGTTATAGAGCAACAACGGTCAGACAACTTATGGGTACCTTACCAGGCCCAAGAGTCATTCCATCACAGCCCTTTAGTCACACTGGAATGGACTATGTAGGTCCATTTAACATTCGATTAACGCCAGGACGAGGCACTAAAGTGTACAAAGGATATATCGTAATCTTCGTATGCCTCTGTACAAAAGCATTGCACTTAGAGGCAGTTAGTAATATGACTACAGAAGGGTTTCTTGCGGCCTTCAAACGTTTTACATCCAGAAGAGGCCTTTGTACAGATCTATACAGTGACAACGGTACCACCTTCGTAGGAGCCAAAAACGAGCTAGATAAGCAGTTCAACCTCGCCGTAAAAGAAATTCAGAATCAATCATCCAACAAGCTTACTGCTAACGGAACTCAATGGCTTTTCATACCACCAGCAGTACCATACTTCGGCGGACTGTAGGAAGCCGGTGTAAAATCAGTGAAGTATCATCTCAAACGAATTGCAGGAGAGATAAATTTCACTTTTGACGAATTCTCAACGCTACTATGCCAAATTGAAGCATGTATAAATTCGCGTCCATTCGCGTCAGTAACGAGCCTAGTGAGTTGACAGCAATCACACCGGGACACTTACTAATTGGAAGCTCCATAATTATACCTCCTGAACCAACTCCACCGGAAAATACACTGCTTGAAAAAATTGGAGGTCATAACCAAGCTAAAAAATGACTTTTGGAAAGTGTGGTCCACAGAATATCTGTCGAGATTACAGCAAAGGCCTAAATGGACTAAACAACAGAATAACATTCAGGAAGGAGACTTAGTCCTCATAACTGATGATTCCGTACCCCCAGCACGATGGCCGTTGGGAAGAGTAATTCAGGTACATTCAGGGAAAGACAGACTACTACGCGTAGTTCATGTTCGCACAGCAAAAACCACGTTAGAACGACCAATAAACTGTGCAAATTACCGTACAACAAAGAAGAACTGCCAAACGCTGACAATAATCAGTCATCAAAAAATCCACTAAACAACAAGTGTATGGCTTCCAAACAACAGTCCAGAAAACGACCACGCATTCATCCGACCAATATTCCCATCAGACCATCAATAGAAGAACTTAAAAGGACATCCTCCATTCAAAACAAGGCAAAAGATTTGCATCCGGCACCATCACTTCATTACTACTAATAAACTGTGTACTACCAATCTTCACGACAACAATATTACTAACGATGGAAAACCTCAAAAAGATCACAGAGAAACAACTTATAGACATTCAAGATTTCGAACACAATCCAGGAATTTATTTTGAAGACCTAGGAAATCATCATGTGGTCAACAATGAATGGAACACGATAGTCTATTACAATCTGAGTACATACTATCAGCAGTTAGAGGGATTCGAGCTGTGTTTAAAGAAACTGGAAGAGTTGTGCGGCCAGATAATAACATACCGTTATTTCTGTAACGCCATCTTTATAGAGGTGTCGCGTAAGGTACAAGAAATGAAGCACAATAATCTCATCCTTCACACCAGAAACGGAAATGGAAAAGGCATAAAAAGACAACGTAGAGCTCCACTAGAAATCATAGGAGCACTCCAAAATAGTTTGTTTGGAGTACTGGATCAAAACTATGCTACTTATATTGAAGACGAAATACATAAACTCAAAGACAATGAGGATTACCTTTTAGATCTCGCCAAGAATCAAACATCAGTAATAGAGGTCACTACAAACGTGCTAAAAAAGACTACCGAACAAATACAACGTCACTACGAAGCTTTTAACGAACACATTACAGCAAACTTTGAAACCCTCCGGCGAGGAGTAGAAGACAACAAAGGGATATCGACGTGTAGTATATATACGTCTGAAAGTGGCATAAAATTTATAAAATAACCTTCCTTCCGGTATACCATACATTTTTCCTACCTACTTTTCTACTTTTATCTTGAGATTTTCTTGAAATCTCACTACAGTAACTAACGTATTTCCTTTTATTGTTTTTCTATTAATTTCTTTAAATTTGATTCTATAATTCCTGATAAGAATATAGCCAATGATAATGGCGGTTAGGTACGTGTATGTGTACGCTATATCTATCTATTCACCTATCTATACTACGACGACGTACCCCCTCTAATTTCTAGTTGCTTTCAGATATTTGAGAGGTATATGGCTTCAGATCTTTAGCATGCCAAGTACCCCGATACTTTCTCGTGTCATCACAGAGCTCGTAAGTCGAAGGGGACACCACTTTCGTGATCTTGAATGGTCCTATATATTTAGGAGTCAATTTTGCGTTGAAGAACTTCGAGGCGTCTGACAGTACGTAGTCCTTCCGCCACACCTGATCATTCACATAGTACCGTTGGTCTCTACTGCGTTAATCGTAATTTCGTTTTGTTACTTGGTTGGCTCTCAGTAGCCTATTTCTGACATCTCGCCTAACCCAATCTAAGACTGTGGATCTTCCCTCCGCGTCAAATCTCCCACCGACTTTAAAATGTTCATAATCTCGACCATGTGTAATTATTTCTCTACCAAAGTTAATAAAATATGGTGTTACTCGCATTGCTTCATGAGTTGACGTACGGATGGCACAGGCAAGTTTAGCCAAATACAAGTTCCATTTCTTGTGGTTGTCCGAGACGTACGCTGGAAGCATTCACTTAATTTCCTGCTTTATCCTTTCAGCTGGCTTTGTTTGGGGATGGTAGAGAGCGGTATAGCTAATGTTAGTTCCATATTTGTCGAACAGTTTCTTAAATTCTCTACTTCTGAATTGAGTGCCCTTATCGCACACAAGAGTCTTCGGAACCCCGAAAAGTAAAAACGCGCTATTTTCTAACATTCTACAAATCTCAGGACAGGCACTAGCGGAACGCAATGGAAACAAAAAAAAAAGAAAATTTAGACAGCTGATCGACTACTGTTAACATATACTTATAACCCTTACTGGACCTTCGCAGAGGGCCGACTAGGTCCATATTTATAGATTCCTATGGGTTGTAAACGATGTTTCGGGAAGACATAAGGCCTGTTTTTTTATGTGTTCTGGCTTAATGGCTTGAAAAATAGAGCAATGCCGTACGTATGTTGCTAAGTCTGCCCACATTTTTGGCCAGTAAAACATCTGAGCCACTCGACTATATGTTTTTCGGATACCTCGATGTGAGGTGGGTATACCTTGAGCCCTACTTGTTACATATCTACGTGCTGCCCGAGGTACTACCTATTTCCAATGGTCACTATGGGAAGATAATTCCGGGTATTCTAGCTTATAATGTTTCCATAACACATTTTTTCTCAAATTTCCAATTAGGGAATTTCGCCGGTCTTTCTGCGATTACTTTAATTATTTTGTTGTACCACTAGTCTTCTGCTTGTGCACTCTGCATAGAATCTACAACTTGTACTGATCTGGATAATAGGTCTGGTAGTAGACGTTCCTTCCCTTTTCGGTGAATGATCTCAAATTCATACTGTTAGAGGCGCATCGCCCACCTTGCTAACCTCCTGGTGGGGGCTTTGAGGTTGTGTTACCATATTAGTGAGGCATGGTCGGTAACGACAGTGAAGTGCGTACTTTCGATATAGGGACGAAGCTTTTCAATGGCCCATAAAACCGCCAAACATTCCCGCTTGGTAGTGGAGTAATATCTTTCAGAACGATTGAGCGTTTGGCTGAAATATGCGATGATGCTCTCTCTACCATCAATGTGCTGGTTGAGCACCGCGCCCAACCCGTATCCTGAGGCATCGGTGAGGATAATGAATGGGTACTCAAAGTTTGGACAGGTGAGGATTGGTGCACGGTACCAAACAGTTTTTAACTCTCGGAACGCTTGTTCACACTCTTCTGACCATACAAACTTCTTCCTTTTGCGGAGTAGGTCAGTAATTGGGGCAACTAAACAAGATAAGTTCTCGACAAACCTTCTATACCAGGCCACCGTTCCTACAAATTTGCGAACTTGTGAGACACTTCTGGGGCTCGTGATATCTAAAATACATTGAACCTTTTCGGGATCAACTGGTAATCCATTCTTGCCAACAACATATTACAAATACTTCAGTTCGGGTTTATAGAACTCACAATAGTTTATGACCAAGCCTGCTGTATGTAATCTATTGAGCACTTCTTTTAATACACTTTTATGCTTGTCGGACGTTTGTGCTACTTTAATGACATCGTCTAAATATACAAAAACTTTAGATTCAAGACTACCCGATAAAACTCTGTCTATTAATCTTTGCCAAGTCACGGGCGAGTTGCTAAGCCCGAATGGCATTCTACAGTATTGGAACAGTGCCCTTTCTGGGACGGTGAAAGCGGTATATTGCTTGAAGCATCTTCTAACGTAACCTGCCAAAATGCGGACTTTATATCTAATGATGACATCGAGCGTCTCTTAACTTGTATAGCGGAGCAGATACGTGTAGGGATACGCGTCCTTTTTAGTGACTTTATTAGCTGTCGGAAGGTGATGCAAAATCTGTATTCGCCATCCTTTTTCCTTATAATTACTACCGGTGAAGCCCATGCGCTATCTGATGGCTCGACAACCCCAATGTCAACATTTCGTCCAGCTCGTCGTTGACTTTATTAAGCTGTCGGAAGGTGACTCAAAATCTGTGTTCGCCTTCCTTTTTCCTTACCATTACTACCGGTGAAGCCCATGTGCTATCCGATGGCTCGACAACCCCCAATGTCAACATTTCATCCAGCTCGTCGTTGATAATCTTTTGTATCGCAGGAGATACAGAGAAATAACGTTATTTTATTGCATCTGCGTTAGTCCGTATTACATGCTCCACTTGATTAGTACAGCCAAGACCAATACCCATCTTTCGTTTAGCCCCTCCGACTATGATCTCTAATTCCCGTTTCTGCTCAACGGATAGCATGGACTAATTTTGTAAAGCGTCGACGTGACATTCATTCCGCTTATCCATAAATTGCCAAGAATTATCCTTCAAATTTGCCCATATATTCATTTCCTTCCAAAAATCAATTCCGAGTATGGTATAGTGTGGGAGGTCCGGTATGAGTAAGGCATCGCACACCTCTAACTCGACGTTCCAATTATATAGGTATACTGACTTCTCCCTTTACATTTACAGATCCCCTATTTGCTAAACTTACCATGGTCACACTAGTGTCTCTAACTCTGAGTCCCATATTTTCTAAAAGCAGGTAGTCAGGTCCACCTACTATCGTCCGTTTTTCTGCACTATCTTTAATTGTTGGCTGTCTGACAATGGATCAGTCAAACGGGACAACATGTTTGACATTATGGCTACATACATACCGATAGTTTCGTCCTTACCCTGTGTCCGTCGCTTTATCTCATCAAGCAGACGTTCGTCATAATCAGCGGTAAGAACTCTTTCTTCAAGTCACTATATCTATCCATGAATGAAATTTTCCCTTATTCGCCCTATATCAAATTAGGGCCTTCCCTATAAATAGAACTAACGCAAACTTGAAAAGCTGCTGTTTGTTGATGCCTCGATCATCTGCTAATCAACTATCCTTTCAAGAAATGAATTGAGTGACTGTCTTTGATCTCCAGAGTACTTGATATCCCATTTGTATAATGGAACTCGTGCTCGGCAACCAGTTATTACCTTGGCAATCATTGATAACTCTGCGTCGGATAGCTCCTCTTCATCATCGTCTTCATATACCTTAAGCTGTAAAGATCCTAAAGCTAAAGCCAGATCTGCCCGAACCCTTGTCTATTTGGATGACTGACCATCTCCACTTGTTTCCACCCTGCCCAATCTACATAAGGCCCCTTCGATTTTTGTGAGAACTTTTCGATACTCCAACTGGGGTCCCCTTCAAATCTATCCAAAAACTCCTTCATTTTTTCTAGTGCTAGCATGTGTTCAGCAAACGTATATGGATAGGGATCTTCTATCAACTGCCTACCTCCACTCTCAACTTTCAAAGCCGCACGTTGTGCACCAAAATTTGTTGCGTGCCCCAAAATATGCAAAATGTCCGCTCAGGGTGTGGGGTAGGCACCTTTCGCTAAGAGGAAACAATTTTCTGAGTCTAGTTGGGTGCCACGTGATCTTTATAGGGTAGATCACGAAACCTATTCTCCAGTAGTAAAATAAGAGCACTTGGATAATTACTATCGGATTCGATACAAAATACGTTTATTTCGACAATACTGACTTTTTTATACAATTCGACTTAAGCCGCACACTCGAACTCTTCATTTAACGTTAATGGGCTACTGGTATATACATGCAACTAATATAGGGATAGCTGCATTATGTGCTCCAAAATTTTATTATGAAAAACTTTGGATTATTATAGTCTTTTCCAATATTCTGACCACTATAATTCTCGCACCGCCCCACCCGAGAACAAAAGAGGTATACGGCTAATTAGTTTAGCGAACAATTTTCTCACTTTCCTTAAATTTTTACCACACTAACAAAGATCAAGATTAAGATCAAGAAACAAAACAACTATTTATCAAAAATCAAACTACTTATCTTGATGCTCTGGACCCAGGATAAGCCAGGTACCTTTTTGGTATTCCCCTTTTCTGTTTATTATTTCTCCTTCGTTCTTTCAGCTACTCCTTCATATATATATTATTATTTTTGATTCTATGGATTATTTTCCTCGTTTTGCGAAATGACTTTAATTCGAAACTTTTATTAAAACTTGCCGACCTGTTCAAGCGAAGAACTACACCAAAAAGAAACCCTTCGGGACTTTTTCTCTTTTTTTTCCTTAATCCCCCGCATCAGCTTTCTTGGAGTGCTTTTAGCACATCCGTTTCATTACTACATATCTATTCCCATTTAGTAGGTGCGCTCGCTGAACCGGAGCAGTACAAGTTCTCTTCGAGTTATGCACATCCATTTCGTATTAATTATTTGTATGTTTATTTGGTTTAAGATTGTTTTTTGTTTAGGAGTCCTGAACGATTTCGGCACGTAAGTTACTAGTGAGACCTGTGGGGCGTACTATCTTTCAGCTACTCCTTCATATATATATTATTATTTTTGATTCTATAGATTATTTTCCTCGTTTTGCGAAATGACTTTAATTCGAAACTTTTATTAAAACTTGCCGACCTGTTCAAGCGAAGAACTACACCAAAAAGAAACCCTTCGGGACTTTTTCTCTTTTTTTTCCTTAATCCCCCGCATCAGGTTTCTTGGAGTGCTTTTAGCACATCCGTTTCATTACTACATATCTATTCCCATTTAGTAGGTGCGCTCGCTGAACCGGGGCAGTACAAGTTCTCTTCGAGTTATGCACATCCATTTCGTATTAATTATTTGTATGTTTATTTGGTTTAAGATTGTTTTTTGTTTAGGAGTCCTGAACGATTTCGGCACGTAAATTACTAGTGAGACCTGTGGGGCGTACTATCTATGGTTTTTTCAGAGTGTCAGGCGTATCAACGGTAAGTTTCTTGCATTAATTTAGCTGTTGGGATGAATCCCGATATGTGACTAACCCCAGATAGTTTCTGAATCTTTACACCTGTGTATACTACTGCAGAAATGGATTGTGATTGATACTGACTTCAAAGCAAAATTCTCTACTCACTGGGATAGAATATGCATGTGCGAAAATTATGGTGTTCTTATAATCAACTTTTATATAGTTTTCACTTATTTAGATACTCTTGGCCAATAATATGGGAGACAAAGTATACGCTCTTAACTAACTTATGCATTTGAAAAAAAATTGTTTCGAATAAAATCAATTGTAAGCTACTTTAGAATAGTAAACGCCAAGTGAGAAAATCATTTCAAATGTAGAAAAATGTTAAGCTACTCCAGGATAATAAAAGACAAATAAGATTACATAGTTACTTCGGTGGACGCTGTTGACGTTGTAGACACAGTTTCCACAGTTAGCTTACTGGAACGATATTTAAGATGCAGGATCAGACGGGTGGTTTCCAGTCCTCGTTGTAGTTCCGAATGAATTTGCCAAACAGTGTGCGAAGATGGGACCAATAAGCCTGACAGCAATCCAGATATCCAGTTTTGTAGAAGTGGAGGATGTAAATTCCATTTACTGGGTTGGGAGAAATTATGCGGTATATATGGTGGGTCCCCGAAATCGGTTTTGACTTCTTTATCTAAAGGAAATAAAATATTTCAGGAGTACCATGCCTTTTGGTCTACAACAAATTATTTTAGAATTTAGTTTTAAATTCTGAACCGTAACAAATTTCAATGAAATTCTTACCTCAAAAAATAATTTATTTATTATTTTATTATACTTTAAAATCTAATTTGGTCGTATGGGCGATCAGTGATACCTGCTGACGCGTCAATTGACTTGTACTCTACTAAATTTCGTTAAATTTAGTAATTTTGTCCAAACTATTCAAAGAAGTAAATTTTCTTTTTGTCACATAATCTAAAACACAGTCATCGTGGAGTGTAAAATATTAAGAAATATGCAATTAGCTCCGGGGAAATTTTTTGTGCGATTTTCGGAGAGATTGAACAGTAGAAAATTTGTATCTTATGACCGTTCTGTGTAATAAAATCGAAGCGTAACGAACACTTTCAACTAATAACTAATGTTATTTGGAACGTTCTAATGGAACCTTGACTTAAATATTAAAGTTTGATATTTACTAACACGAAACTGATACATTTGTTGGTAAATGGGGTAACTACCTACTTTCGACGACCTCTCGTATCATACTCAGTAGTTGCCCTTATGGGAGAAATTATAAGATTTTTGTTTGTAAGTTGGTTTTTGAAATTAATTTTTCAGTAGTTGGTTCTAAGCTGCTCTGCTGTATGAAATATACTGTGCAGTAGCTATGTCGAACCTTTTTTGTCCGTTAAGCCCGCCGCCATACCCTGGAGTCGTGGCTGTTAATCACCGTCTGTGTAGGTAGGGGAATCAAAATTTCATATTCATATTGCATAGATAAAGGTTTTATTTTATCAGACTTCATAATAATATACAGAGTACATTTTTCTTATGATTTGTAAATTGCGTTAAAAAAATTTACCGTCTGAGGGTGGTGGTGGGGGGGGGGGGGTTCCGTCGGTAGTCGTCGTCGTACCCATCGATGCACCCCTATATATACACAGTTCGTTACGGTTACATGCCTATATAAAACGTTTTAAATATATTCAACATGTAACGCTTCAAATAGTGATAATCCTGATAGAATTATTTGTTGGTTCTAAAAATGTATTATTATAAACGAATATCCCTCATTATTTTTTAACAACATACTTACCTCAAACTGCCTATTTTCCTTTTCAAGGTTCTGTTTTTTTATCTACAAAGTATTGATTTTAGTTAAAAGTTGAAAATGAGTACTAAAATATTATTTTAATTACACTGCTCATGTTACATGCCGTACTCCCTCCATTTTTATTAATTCTGTCATCACTCTACTTTTAACTTAAGTTGATATTAACTTGAATTCATAATTAATGCAGAAAACTATAGGTGTACTTCGATTATATATGGGAAACAATATATTCAAGATTCAGTTCTTTATATGGGCGCAGAAGTAAGATAGTAGAAATATGAGTCTCAGAAAACAATACCACAAACAAAAACAAAGACTTACCTAAGGCTTACGTTTTCCTCGTGTGCTCTGTTTGCTCCAAACATTTTTTTCCATTACTTGAATTGGTATTGCACGAGACTTGCTATAATTGAAAAATAGGCAATAATAGGAAGATAAGCAATCATATACACAGTTTTTGGTCGTAATGATGACCATGTTTTACAACTATTGCTCATTCCTTACTTTTGGTAAAACCTCACCAAATTATTTTTTGGGTAGTTAGAGAGTTATTTGAATACTCTTTAGGTAACATAACACAGCGTAACATGGCATATATTTAGTTGCCTTTTAAAGTGTAGCTAAGACGAACAGTCGATATAAATTTTCATATTATTAGATACTGAAGAAGAATAACTCCAGTCAAACTGCTGCACTTTCAATACACTACAGTAGCCGGCAAACGATACAAATCTCATATATTAAAGAATTTCGAGAAATTGAAACCGTATTCAGTCATTCATATTGGATCGCAGTTCCAATATCTTAATTTGACAGGCGTCATATTTGCAGTCACTAATGAATGTTCCAGATATTTCATCAATTGCATAGTGATGATATTTTGAAACCCTTAGGCAGAATCGAAGTGAAAATAATAATTGTTGTATAGATAGATTGTTTTTGGGTAATGACTGTACATACTCAAAGTTTTTCACGCCCGCGGGAGAGAAAACGCTCGCCAAGAAAAGACAGGTGAAATAGTTTGAGCTGAAATTGAGCTATATAAAAAGCGCAGTATTTCATTATTAGGGGTGAAATATTATAGGTCCCAGCAGTCTTAGCATGCACGTCGATAATCAATATTCTCTAGCGTTTTTAGTTCCATCTGTTCTTGTTTTTTGGATGTATGGGGGTGGATAAGGAGGAGCCTGCGATAAAGATTTCACATTATTTCTAACTAATTGCAAGAAATATTTTAGCCTTGTCAAATCCTTACATATACACGTGATTAAAGAGTGATACAAAATAACGGGTGACTTCGTTCGTAACTATTTTAACAATAAACTAGAAGCACTTACTACCGTTTCGGCTAGTAAATATTATTTTTCTAATGTTTTGGTCACATTAAAACATAGTCTGTTAAATTGAGGAATTTGAGGTCTTACGTGCCTCCCAAGCGATCTGTTTCAGTTCCATATTAAATATATTATATTTATATGACTGAAAAACAGCTTCTACGTTTTCATGGTTTTATAGCAGTTATTGTTAAGCCAAGGGTTGTTGTTAGCTTTAAAAATTTTTTAACTATGCAGAAAGAGGATGCACATCCCAAATTAAGCAATTTTAATAATGCAATCAGAGATTTACTAAAACATCTCCCGACAAAACAGTCACATCTGTACAACTTTCTAATAAATTTATTAAAATATTTACTAAAATGCTGACTAGTGAACTTGATAGAATACATGTGGGAATTGGGCCCAAAAAAAACAGATCAAGCTTCTCATGAAAATGTTTCTGACGTTGACAACTTTTTGGAAAAACCTGTTAAGAACAGTTTCAAGAAGTAAGCACTCTTTCTAGTTATATTCGAGAAACGAATTGAGCTCCAATTTAAAGAACTTGCTGATCTCACTAGCAATCATTAGGGAAGATTGCAACACAAAACCGTAAGATTTTTCTCAAGATTAACAATCCAATAAAGCAATATTGGATATTAATGAAAATGAAGTCGAGAGCAAAATTTTTCAACAAAAAATTTATTTTGCGGTGAAGATTTTGACTTTGAAAACCCAAAACTTTGAAATATTATAACTAGGTACATACAGGGAAAATGATTTGCCACCTGTTTAATTCAGTTGGTGGTGAAAGGTCAATATAATAAATTAAATATTCCCAATGTAAGACGTAATCTTCAAATCACATTATATGCACCATCTGGACCGTCATTTTACCTTTAGATAATTTATTTAGATGACAAAGAGTTTAGCCTTAATGGTTCAGATAGTCTGTGTGGATAGCATCATCAGCTTAAAGTTACTGTTGAAGTTGCTCGGCTAACCATGAGTCCAGAATGTTTAGATACTTCGTGGAATCAATGCCAAAAAGGCTTCTAAACATCGTAGCGAACAAAGGTGAAGCTACTGATTATCAATAACAATTATTTATTTATTTTTGTGCAATCTCATTTTTGTTCAATTAAAGCAAATTAGGTGCGTCTAATGCAACACTTATTTTGCTCATATCCGCAACTTTTTATCGAATTACTCGACAAGTACCGTTCTAACGGCAAAAATTTTCTTGCCGTTATAGATAACAAGAAGGCGGATGTGTTTTGCAATCATACATTTTTCTATTTCTTTCTAGGGAGGCGGGCTACCACACTATTGTATGGTGCATCTATAACTTTACAACGCATTCGGCTTTGTTTTGGAGATATTAGTTTTTGAAGATACCGTATCACAAAGAAACGCAGTATGAGTGCACAGCACTTAGGGGAATGTAGTAATCTATTCTACTGGAGACCACTAGCACTTTGTTTTTATATTTTTATAAAAATCTAAGCCTCATGTGTCTGAGTGCCAAAACTTGTGAAGGACGCGTTTTTCTATATATTAATTTTTAAAGTAACCATATACTTAAACTGAAGTTTTTAGGCTTTCTAAGCAAGGCTGAACGAATTCGGCGTAATTGCTAGTTGAGCATAAATCTGATGAATAAGCTCAAAGTTTTATCACAGCGTTTGAATGGCAAGCACTACACTTTCGTTTCTTTGTAGATTTTATCAATACAACCGACTGTAGTTCTTTAATGTCCTTAAAAGATGAGAAAAGCTACCGATAAACTTGCACAACAATTTTCATGTCCAACGCGAAAGCCATATCGACTACATACTTTGTTTTAACTATTTATTTGTTTTAAATTGTTACGAATAATGTATAAAGATCGCTTTGCTTACTTATTTCATACGATGGGTAACACTAGTAAATCGCGAATTTCTGTACTGTTCAATTATTCTATACGATAATGTCTACACAAACCCAAAATCAAAGATATTGGAGCTTTAAACTATTTACATTTATATATGCAGGAATTGCAGGATAGATCACTGACATTATTATGATATACAGGTTGTTTCCTCCAAGGTGGTCCATAGAGCGGAAGGTGATGGTACTCACCTACCCAAACAAAAAATTGTATGGCAGGCGAGAGGGGGGTATATCAACCGTTTCGGAGTTGCAGGGTGATTAAGAAATTATGCTAGGTTTGCACAAAACATCCTGAATCTTAAAAAATACAGGGCGTACGGTCACGGTGTAAAGCTGATTGTATTTAGAGCTTCATGACCTTTCCAACGACTGCTCAACCAGTCCCGCACCCTTCTTCGCAACGGAGTTATGGTTGTCTAAACTAAAAATTTCGGATTTGCTTACCTCCTATTTTAGTTTGACCTCTATTTATTTTTCTAATAAGGTCATTACCACAATTTTTTTTACAATAATTGTAGATTGTGGAATCTCCTTTTCAATTTTACTTAGTACACCCTATGTGCTATCTGCAGCCGGTAAGGCGTTATTAGCTCACAACCTATTCAGGTCATACCGAAATTAGCTGATATTTCTTTAAAATGACGTGTAAGGGGACAAATTTTCATCGAGAATAAGTTTAAGAATAGCCTTGAGAATAGGTTAAGAGCTAATAACTCTTTAATGGCTACAGATACCACGTAGGGTGTACTAATCCAAATTAAAAGGAGAGTCCACAGTTTTCAATTATTGTAATAAAAAGGTATGTTAATATCCTTTTTGGCAAAAAAATAGAGGTCAAATTAAAATTAGGTGGGAAGTGGGGCTGTTTGAGCAGTTGTTAGAAATACCATGAAGTTCTGAATACAGTCAGCTTTATACAGTGACCGTACACCCTGTATTTTTTAAGATACAGGGTGTTTTGTGAAAACCTAGCATAATTTCTTAATCACCCCGTAACTCCGAAACCGTTGATAAGCGCCCCTTCTGCCATAAACTTTGTTTTTGTCTAGATGAGTACTATCTGCTCCCGCTCTATGGACCACCATGGAGGAAACACCCTGTATTAACCTACAACTCGAGAAATTTAGGGAAATGTATTGCTTTCCGATTCTTAAGTCGAATAACGATCAACATCCGAGATGGCATGTGTTGAAACAATGTTAAAAAATGTAGTATCTGGAAGGGGTAGGAAGGCATATATAAGTTACAGCTAGTCGCCTAAATGTAATGTTTCCATACTAAGCTACTTCTGGTAGGTATATGGTGACTTTATAAATTCAACTTCTCCAAAACGAAGTCTACTACCTCTACAATTTTTGACACGTTATCTATTTGTTTGGGATTAGTCTTTAAAATACTAATAAGAAAAAAGTATTAGTGGTGCCCAGTAGGAAAAATGCAAATTTCCCCTAAGTGCAGTGCTCACATACTGCAACTTCGGGTATACATTAACTTAAAAATTCATATCGTCGAAACAAAGCCGAGGACCACCGCAAAATACAAATGCAAAACAAAAGCGGTCGTCAATAGTAAATAATACCATGCTTTGAAAAAAATAGTATTATTAACAAAAGGAAGTTTACTTTCATTGTTTCTGTATTTTTTTTTTTTCAAAATGCATAAAATACGTATGAGGAGGTATGATTTTTTGAAAATGTCGTTTCATCGTAAATTCAGAAAATCTCCAGCCTACCGATGGTCGGGTTCCAAGGTGATCAGTGTCGTGCGGAACGGCTGAATCTAGCTTTTCAAAGTTCCAATAACAATATCCCGAACACAAAATCCCGACATACAGAATCATGATGTACGAAGTACAGAATCATGATGTACGAAGTAGAGAATCATGATGTACGAAGTAGAGAATTCCGACTTTCAATATCCCGATTTTAAAAACACGGCATTGCGAAATTTCGAAGATTATTATGTATTAATGAAATCATGTGCGGCCGCCGCACTACATTGCTACATATTTTTTCAATCCTTGGAAACCTTATCTATTCTTACACATGTGCTTATCTATCTGTGCAACCATTTTTGAGATGACCTATTTTTATGATGCAAATTTCATTAATTTTGCAGATTTTATGGGGAGTTGCATGAAATTAGACACGATTTCTATTGTCAGTAGTACATGTGTAGGATCAAATGAAAGATAATATTCTGAGGTTTTCAAATCTGCTTACCTTTTAAAATCCATCATAGTACCTTGAACCTAAAGACTCATCAGTGCCGCTTGTACGAATGTAAAAGCAAAATATTGTTGGAATTCCATTACTTTTTTCGACTGGAATTCCACATCTGGGATTTTTGCTTATTGGGATGCTTCACTCAGCCGATATTATTACCTACCCAGCACTAGTTCAATTATTTTGCAACAGATGTCGCGCTGATCGTTTTAAATAATATGATGTACAATTAGAAACTAAAATTAACATTTGCAAGTATACTTAGTTGTCCTATTATAATACATAGATGTGGCTGGTTACAACATAACATCTTATATTTTACTCATATATAAAATCAATGAACAGATCTACGCAACTACAGTTAGCTAAATAATAATAATTCAAGATTACTTTAATTTAATTTGATTCAACTTAATTCTATTTAATGAAAGAAAGAAATTGGTCATAAAAGAAAGAACAAAAGAAAAGAAAAAGAAAATTTAGAAATTACTACTTACGACTAAATTAAATTTCTTACGATGTTTATTATCAAACGCAAGGCTTTTGAAAGTAGGCATAACCATCTTTTCGATTGAAACAATTTTATAACTAACTTTTTACTCTCGAAATACAGAATTTTTCATTTATTCGGTCACACACACAATTCGCTACAACATTTGATTTAGGAAGTCCGTTATTTGAGTATATTGCATAAGCATTCCATTGCATTTTTCACACAACAACAAATATTATGGCTTACCATTATTTCGCAATTGTAGCACATAGTGATTTAATTTAATAAGTGGGGTAGCCTTACTTTTTGAACTATATGTTGGATATTAGTTACAAGTCCACTTAATGGACAAAACATAGATGCAAAATCACTTCACTTATTAAAGAAAGTGTACCTACCAAATTTAGCACGAGACATGGTGGAAGTGTAAAACTTCCAAATCATCCACTTTGGTTAGTAAAAATAGGGAAGTAGATTTTGTTCAAATTGACGAATACATCATAAATTGTAGCTTTGAAAAATACAGGAATTAAAGCGTTACGTACATTTACCTCTATTAAAGTTAAGAAAGAATGACGTTTTTTTTTATATTATTAAGGGAAGCTCGGGGACACGCTAAATAACTTCGGAGATTGTATGCTGGAGTAAGGACAAAAGATGGGAGGCAGTTCCACATTTGATTAGTTCGGGATAAAAGTCATCACGGAATCTAACTGTACGGCCTAAAATAATTTGAAGGGTAAAGAGATCAGACTAGTTATTTCATCATAACATTGTTTATTTATTTATTTATTTAGAACTTCATCGAAGATCTGATTACTGTATTTACAAAAGTGAAATAAAACCATAATAATGACAAAAGTAAACATATCAATAATAACGATATAAAACATACGTAATAATAATAATGAGAAAGAAAAGTAACTTTCATTAAGCTGATCTCTTATTTGACAACACAACGGCAATGTTCGAGTGAGTCGATATTGCATGTTATTACCACATCGATACACACATCGATTTGTATTCTATTCTAGCTCTGATGTATAGGACTTGTAATCGAGGGCTGGATTCGATTAGCTGAAATATTTCTTACACCTTTTTAGAAATCCAAGATATTTCGATGCATCTTGGCAACAGGGAAGATGTGATCTTTCCAGCTTAACTTACAGGAAATATTAATGCCAAAAATGAATAAAGACGGTGTATCGTAAATCAGTGCTCCATCAAATGAAATGGGAGTGGAAAGGTTTTAATCTTGTTTTAAAGAGATGAGAGAACTTGGGACTTAGATACATGGACTTCGACATCATGCGCTTTACCCCAAGCGGATATTGTAAAGATCGTTATTCAATGATCTAATCATGCAATCTCGATTGACAGATGTGGCACTACCTCTAGAGTACCCAGGAGTGTCAAAAGAGTAAGCGAAATCAAGGGTACAGTCATCGGAAAACTATGGTCGATTATTTTAGGGTTGGCTACCCTCGCGGCCGGCCCCCGAAATTTAGGGGCCATACTGGTTACTAAAATTTTTTAATCGGGCATTTTACCAGAAATTCCCATTTCCAGAATTAAGATAATATACTAATTTTTCCCCAAATGTGGAAAAGAGGCCGTTTATTACGGAAAATATATAAAAACAAAAGCACGAGCTACAAAGCGGGAATAGTCCTAAGAATTCTGTTAAATGAATCCGAGGAATTTGTAAGTGCACGCAACCAAATTTTTGGGTACTAAATTCTTTAACCTTAACCTGCCTTGAAAAGGCCAATTTTATTGGTTTTCTTGGAATCAGAAAGTAGGTGAATAAAGGTTGAAGTAAAAAGAAAAGAGAGGATTTATATGTATCGTCTGAGTCCATTCTCTAAAATGATCTACAGGGTGTTTCCGCCTAGGAGTTCAATAGAGCTGGAGATGGTTGTAATCACCTAGTCAAACATAAAATTGTATGGCAGGGGGGGTGCATACCAACAGTTTAGAAGTTACAGGGTGATTAAGAATAAAACGAGTACTAGTTTTTCACAAAATACCCCGTATCTTAAAAAGTGGCGTACGGTCACTGTTAAGAGCTGATTGTATGCAGAACTTCATGGCCATACCAATAACTGCCAAACAGCCCATTATTCCTTTCATTTTAAAAGTTATTATGGTCTAAACTAAGAATTTCGGATTTTCTTACCTTTGGTCTTACTTTGACCTCTATTTTCTTACAAAATGGTCATGAACATAACTTTATTTTTATAAATACTGTAAACGATAGACACTTCTGAGAATACTCTGTCTTCACATTACTTTTAAAAAAACTTTAAACAATTTTGTTGCATTTTCTGGTAAATACCGCACTTTCTCAAAAAACCCATCACAAATTTGCACTTCCATGACTAATGGAACTCTTCCTTCCGTGTCACTTTCTGATACTGTCATTAGATTACAATACTTTTGTCTATTGCTGTTTAATACATTTTTATTAAATTCTAATTTATTATGGACTGTAACTTTTTGGATGTTACCTTTGAATTAGATTATATTCTTTTGGATTAACACTCAATACTATTCGATATTTAATTTTAATGTAATCTTGCCTAATAATAAAACTTATTTAAAAAATTAGAAACTGACAGGTAAGAACTTAAATTTTGCCTTAATATTCCACATTTAGTAAAATGTAATTTCTTATGTATTGCCTTAATACTAAACAGGTATAAAAATTTATCCTCGAATTTTTAACCGTACTGAATTCGAAAAAATTTCCATTGAGGAACTTGACTTGCATCTTTCTTTCAGCATACGACTTTAGGGCCAGTATTTATGTAAAACAGCACTTTGCATGTTCTCTTGAAGGATATTGATGATAGTATTTTTTACGAAATTAGGTGCGTGATTAAGTAGGCCACTTTCACTTTTATACTTTGTATATGTACTTACTACCATTGTGGAAAATGTGATGATAAATGGCTGCACTAATTTTTGATCACACATTTTTGATTCAAATTGTATTTGGCTTTCGTTTATAAATTGGGCCAGTCTACAAAAAAAAAACATTTTTGCTGATACGTTTATCATTTCGTCATTTATACTCTCACATTAATCTTGTTAAATTGTGGTAAATATATTATAATTTAATTCGTTGCATGCACAAGTTATGTATTGGTATTATTTGCAACGAAGAGTGGAGGCAGCCACAAGGCAGATCTTCTCAGGAAGCAACTTAAAAAACGCAGACACCAAGAGTAGACGGGCGAAGCTATAATCAGCAGGCACCAAGTGATACGCCAGAGCTCCGATAGCACTATGATTGTTTCATGAAGCATTCTTTCTTAGCTTATTTATACAAAAAATATTACGCTAGTGTAATACTGATTGCAATGTGCACATACACTAAATTACTTATTTGCATTTATTTGCTTAACTTTGCTTGGTGTGATGCACACTGTAAAAAGGCACAAATTGTTGCCACAAAGTTTAGGGAAAAATTTCCTAGATATGTAGGGAATATTACCTAAAACGTAGGGAATATTCTCTACATTTATAGGGTTTTTCCCTAAACTTTGTAGCAACAATTTACTCCTTTTACAGTGCAACTAGCTTGACCTGTTTTAAAGGATATCGCATAGCATGTGAACAAATGCAGTCACTTCTTACGGTTAACGTAATACCTTACATGTGACCTGCATTTGGTTAAACGCTTGTTTTGCTTAGAATTCATTATTGTATTGAGTCACATTCAAATCAATCACATTATATTGGTTGGGAAACGCTTTCAGGTCAATTGATTGAAATTGTATTTAGGTATGGTAAATGTGCATTCTTGCGTTTTAATTGATTTGTTAATGTTTCTGATTTTGCGTAATTACATCACAAAATAATTTCCTGAAAAAAATTACTTCGATTTCTAATATTTAATATCGCTTATTCTTAACAACACACACGTACTTGTTAAGAGTTACGGTACTTTTACTTAATTTACTTTGTTGATCATGCAGTATCTACACATGCAGAATTGCATTCTGCCAATTTTGCGAATGATCCATTTGTCAAACGACCTTTTGCTAAATATGTTTTATTTTTTGACAATGCTGATTATCGTTTGCTGAGGTGTATGCCAGTAAGTAACTTACCAGACTATACGGAAGGATAGATCAATTATATGTGTAGTATATAAGTATGTAGATATATATGCAATATCAACGGAAAATAGATAAGAAATAACAAATCATTGTTCTTCAAGAAATTATTCTTTACCTTATTCAATAACATTTGAATAGGTACTTTTGCTATCATTAGAAAATAAAAGTTATAGAGATTATCTAAATAGATAGGTAACTACAAAATTTTTTAGACGGATACTTTCGAAAAGGTTAACAATATCAACATATCACTCGACACTAAATGCATTATCAAAATAATAGACAAAATTTGATATATTTTTATACTTCAGAAAAAAGTTTACTGAAGTTGTTTTCATTCATAAACATTCAATTAAAAAAAAAAACAATTTGCACAGAACATTTATCTCGAGGACACATTTGAAGTGATTACATTTGCTTCCGTAATTACCTGAACACCTTCTCTTCCCAAATGATTCAATTAATATTGATTACGAACAATAGATGTCACTGCAAAAAGTTTTCGGTGCAGTAAAATCTCCGTGGTGAATATTTGGATATGGTTCTAATCTCAACTATAAAAGGGATTATGTCCCGATTTATACCCACCTAGGAGGAAGTGCTATTAAAGTTATTTTTATTAACTTTCTTCTTATTTCAAAATCTTTTACTATAAAATAAGAAGAAAAAACTTAATTTGCATAATCATAAAAATTCTAAAGAAAACTAAGCTGACACTGAAAGTGTTGTTAAACTGTCTAGTGTCGCGTGCCAGACATTTTTATACCCGAATTCGGGGTACACAGCACACCGGCCACTTTAAGAAGCCGGTGAGATTTTTACGGCGCTCACAAGTGAAACGTAACCGACTGTTTTTATGACCCAATTTACAACTGCAAATGTTCATAAAACCGAACTCAAACATATCCCGGCATGCGACGGAAGGGGAACGGCTTGCCTTGCTGGTGGTAAGTATTCCAGTCTGCCCCACAAAATCGTCTCTAACGTGAATGTGAAGTGATGGCAAGCAGCAGCAAGGAGGCTAAGTATGTATGTAGGCATGTGTGTGTGTATGTTAGTACGGCGCAACGCCTGTGAATAGTAAATTTCACTTTTGATTTTTACTGGCCGTAAAATAATCGTAAATGCCACAGTTATTGCGGTCGGAACTACCACTTTAGTCCTACTTCTCACAAGACACTGCTTATCATGTGCTCTTCGGGGGTTTCTGCGACTTTGCCTTGTCCCTTGTTGTCGTCGTGTCGATTAGTATCTGTTGTGCTCTTCCCACATTATTATCTGGGCCTGGTCGAAGTCTCCTGTCGATTGCCGCTGTTATGCTTTTCAATTTCAAACTGCCCACCGATTCAATACCTCTGCAATCAACTTGAGATTTTTATTGGCGACGCGAATAGCCCTGCTCTGGGTGAATTTAGCGATTTCTGGCTTATTTCATTATCATTGATGATTGCTCATCAGGAGGAGCAACGAATTTCGGTTATTATGCTAATGAGGTGCCGAAACATTCAGTTAAACAAAACGGCATGATTCCTGCCAATGTTTTGATCCGTTTTACCAAAACTCCGAAGGAGTCAGCTAAGTGCCTTTAGGTACTTTTTATGAGTTTAAATTAGATGTTATTGCAAAATCATCATTTCATGGGCAGCTTTACAATTATGCAGGATGTGCATTTTTTATTGCAGCATCCAGGCATCTTGTTTGAGGCCAAAAATATAGGGTAAATGTACCAATTCGCGTCCACTACCCAATTTGCATCCACTTCATTTAATAACGTGCCATAAAACGACGAATTTTCCTTAAAATTCAGGTATTTCTATTTGCTCATGTTCGTATATGTCTATCCTACCCCTAAAGTGAACAACAGGATCGTTGAGTTAAAGTTCAGTAATCAGAGTTTAGTTCATTAGATGTCGGCATGTAAATAATGCGAAAGTGCAAAAAAAGATATTTTTTAATGTATAGTGCTAAGAGTTTAAAAGATAAAGGACTGCTCTCTTTATCCCATTTTTATTTCATGAGAAAGCTTTTTAAGTAGGTTAATTTCAAATAAATATAAAATTGTGTGAAATTTAAGTTAATTTTCGAACTAACCACATCAGTTTTAGTGACTGCGAAATAGATCAATGAATACTATCATGCGCCAGTTTGCGTGTATTAGTGGCCGGAAATCAGAACTGACTTTTTTAACTTTCCCCCAATTGCTGCCTACAAGCAACACTTTATTAATTAGTCTGGAAATATGGAAGAATATACTGCTACAACACTAAGTGAAGCATTGTCGGAAATTCGACAAGGATAAATTCTATTACAGCAGCTATTCCAAAAACATCATTCCAGGATAAATTGTCTGGAAGACATCCTGAAGGCGTACGAAAGTCTGGACCAAAAGTACTTTAGCGGAAACTGAAGTAAAAACAAGTTGTCAAGCTATTGTTGTGTGGAGTCGTTAGCGAAATGTGGGTTTCTATTAAGTCCTTATAGCCTTTTAAAAGCATATCATTTTTTGAAGAT
This sequence comes from Dioctria linearis, assembly GCA_963930735.1. Taxonomy (NCBI): domain Eukaryota; kingdom Metazoa; phylum Arthropoda; class Insecta; order Diptera; family Asilidae; genus Dioctria; species Dioctria linearis. The sequence goes on along the minus strand of OZ005741.1, from coordinate 180,798,995 downwards.
CCAAGACGGTGGCACGACGTTATCCTTCAAAAATGGTATAAACTTTTCTTGAAATGCAATCTAGAGCTTGCATATCGAATTCCCGAAGGCCTAACTGAAGCCAGAGATACGATTTCTGAAGAAGTTATTCGAAAATGGTTTGATGAGATGCAAAATTATATAAAGTAGATGATTGCAGGAGGCAAATTTGAAGAACAGTGATTTTCCTCTTCGTACAACCACCTAGAGATGTAGTCAATAGCCATGCCAGAGGACTGGTTTTTAGGTCGTTCTGAGTCAGGCTGTATGAGAATATATCGCTAATAGGGTAAACACATGGATAATTAATGATCAAATTAAAAAAAATGCGATCATTTTTGTTGACGGCCACAAGTCCCATTTAAAATTGGAGCTAAGTGAGTTATTCAGCGTAAACGGGATAATTTTATACGCACTTCCTCCCAGCACAGCACATATGCTACAACCAGCAGAGTTTAGTGTATTCAACTAATGCGCCATCAAAAAATATGGTAGTGGTTAAGTGATGATCTGACTTTAACAAGATGAGACACATTTGGATCTTACGCTGCCCAAAGCGAGGATAATGTCAAGATCGCAATTCAATGCATGATTAAATAATGCATACAGCGTAAAAAATAATAGGACTATTCCCTAAATTTAAGACACGTTTTTCCCTATAAATAAATGCAGTTTTCTCTGATATGAAGGGAAAATCAGTTTAATTTCTCCAAATCAATAGAACATTCAATGAATTTAGATATTTGGCCCAAAATACCTATAAAGTACGTAAAATTCCCGAAATCTTAAGTTTTCTTGGATATAAGGAAGAGAACATTCAATAAATTAGGTATTATGCTACACTTTAATGGAAACATATTTTCGTTTCTATAATTCACACATTGTTTTTGAAAACAAGTATCCAAACCTTACTCCCTCCCAGTCCCTCCCAAATTTAATAACAAACTCTTGCGAGAAATTCATTAACTACAGCTGATGTGGCGCAGTAGCTGTAAGAAAAGAACTAACAATAACACGAAAGGTGATCAAAAACCAAGCCAAGGATCAAAAAGAAGAAAAGAGAAGACATCGAATCGAACTGAGGGCCAAAGATAAGCCCGAACACCCTAAACAAGATAATCCGAAGGATGTAAAAATCATCTAATAAAATTCAAAGAAGGAAGACAATGAAGAAAATTTGAAAGCGCAAAAGCACTTGACTTGACTTGACTTGAGAACAAGCCATATATTGTTTTTCAATATTTTGTTTGAGTGTGCCCAGGGCACCAACATAATTTCCATACTACTTCGTAGTATGGGCCATATTCTTATGTTTTTTAAAGGAAGTGGTGTTCTATCACCTATGGTGGAGTGTGGGGCTATCACATTTTAGTGAATATTCCCTAAATTTTAGGGAATGTTCTCTACATTCTAGGGAAACATTGAAAATTCTCTACATTTTAGGGGAAAAAACCAAAATTCCCCACATTTTAGGGAGAAAAACCTAATCACGTTTTCCAAGGTGGAGGTTTCTCTAATCTTTCCGACCAATACCTAACCTTTGTGGCACAAATTGTTGCCACTCATTTTAGGGAATTATTTTTTACTGTGTACTTACTCATTTGACACATTCCCTTCGGAGTCCGTAAGATTGCCAAAGGAGTATCTAATACAGCCGAATAAGTGACCTAATAAAAAACATTTAATCCACAATAGAAGAGGAGGGGAGAGACAAACTGCTTCAAATTCGGCTAAAAGTGATGTTGAACTAAGTATAGGTTTAAGGCAAAAGTTTGCTTTATTATTAAAATATATAAAATCTTGAATTTCAATTTGTTATTAATAATATATATATATATAATTATAATGTTTAATAAAATTTAAAATGAACTTTTATTTAAAACAACACAATTTGAACTGAATAAGTTTTAATCTGAAGAAAGTTATGTTATTCTGCGTTTTAACACAACTTTTTACTGACGCAAATTGGCCCTATGGTGGACGCAAACTGACTTAGACTGGACGCAAACTGGTGATTTCCGAATATACTGATATTTTCTATTATTATGCAGATTATATAAATGATTTAAGTTTTTAATTTTAAGTAAAAGATAAATTTACAGGTTGCTATTGTAAAGTTTAAACATCGACACTAAGCAAATTCTGCTAATAGCCTTTCTTGTAAGGATGGCATTTCTTTAAATAGACGCGAATAGGGTAAACATTTAATCTAATTTCTGGATAACAGTAATTTAGTTTTAGTAGAATTAACTTTGGCTTGCTTGACGGCAGATTCATGTCAGAGCTACTTTAACGACTTTGAATTACTTTACACACTCAGATAGAAAGCTAATAATTATAATCGCCAAGAAATTTGTTTGGATGTGTTCGGCCATTTAGGAAAAGGAACTAGAAACTTGATTACTTCAAAATTAAAACAAATAAATAAGATGACAGCTGAATGATTTCGGACAACTTTGAACGTTGATAGCTTAAAAGATTATTTTATTTATTTCGTATAGTGGTGTGCGTAAGTTACATGGTGCAATTAATTTACATTCTACATGAACTCTGCATGGATATTCCACACCCGCCTATGTAAATTATTTGCTACCTACATGATGAAAATGAAACTCAAAGAGTAAATTTTAGTACGCTTTTTATTATTTACATTTACATTTTATTTTAGTACTCATCTGTAACATTTGAGTCTGCGACTTTTAAGATAAAACAAAACATGTTAAAGATTTTTGGAATGCTCAAATAACAGTCTGTTTCTAACTGTTTAATGAACGTATGCCCAAGTAGAAAAAGCATCAGAAGAAGCTGGAATTTGAGGAAGTTTAATGGCTAAATTAGACAATTCTGGGTAGTTAAGTTCAGCCATGTCCCAGAATGCGATTGCTTTTTCAACTTTCATCTGTACCAATTTAGAAAGGGTAGATCCAGAACTTTTCCGGCAATGATGCCAGTCTTCAATGCCTTGGTGTGCAGGTGTTTGAAAAGGAACTCATTTACGATTTCTTGTTTCGCAGAGTTTAAGGGTCCGTTATCATATAACGGATGAAGGTAATATGCTATAAGTGAGTCACGTTAAGGGCCACCTTTCTTCGTTTTTCCAAATCAGATTTGAAAAAAATGGATTACTTCGCATACCGTGGATCGAAAAGTTTAATCAACTCTTCAACCTCGTCATCAAACAAAAGTAAACAGACCGTTTGCTTAATTTTTATACCCTAGATGAAATCTAAAGGGTATACTAAGTTTGTAATTCCGTTTTCAACACTTCGAAAGAATGATGGTAGAGCATAATGGATTGGACACCCACGAATAATATTAAAAGTTATTTTGATTTTTGCATGTCCGTCCGTCTGTCCGTCTGTCGAGAACGCGTTAACTTAGAAAGTTGAAATTTTGTACACGGACTTTAAAAAAAAAAAAATTAATTAAGTTCGTAAATTAGACAAATCGGTAAACTCCTTCGTAGGGTTGCCATACAAAAATTTCGGTTTCCACTATATATTTTAACACTGCCTGAGAACGCGTAGACGTAGAGTGCTGATATTGGGTGCATGTAATTTTCAATAGTAGTAACAAATAAAATTTTAAAAATGGAATAAATCGGGCAACCCTTTCTAGGTGTTACCATATAAAAATTTAGGTTTTTTACTTATACTGTGATAACGATAAGTCCTAGACATTTATATTGCACTAAAAGCTGCTTCAGAATATGAAATCCTACAAAGTTGGTTATAATCATTTTTTCTGTCCGACGAACCTTTCTAGGAATATATGCAAAAAACCACTTCAAAAATCAAACTTGCATAGATCGGTGACCATACGAAATTTTATACGGGCATTCATCTACTCTAGGGTATCATAAGAATTGGTCTTAGACCAATTCTAACCTTTTATCTTTTTTTTTTTTAATTAGGATAAGCTGCAATTTGCTTCATTATACCGATATTGTTTATAAGTCAAGCAAAATAGTGGCACGATACGAGCACCGTCTCATATCATAGTTAATTAATTTAATATTGTTGTCATTTTCGGTGCTACTTCCTTATTCAAAAGATCTTTTAGTAAAAGATTTCCTGCACGACTTTTATAGGGCACAATGCCACAAATCGACAGTCTTCTCCATTTTCACCATAGCTGCAGCGTTATTGGATCCTATGGCATAAACAATTATATATATATTAGCCAGCTTACAATTTTCTTCAATTATTTCAACCAGCTTTTCTGCAATTTCAGACTCACTACTAATACACTCTTCCCATCAGCACTATGCAGCATAGTCACGACAGTTTTGGTATTGTTTGAGGAATTTTTCCACCCATCAATAAGAATGACAGATTGTTTATTTACCGTCTTTACAGTCATTTCTCTATTAGTAATATTCCTGAAAGCGCTTTTCGACCTGGAGTATATTTTTTGTATGATGCCCTTAATATTCTCAACACGTTTTTAAAATGATCTGATTCAATTATACTTAAAGGTATGTTGCACCCGGAAAATAATTTTCCGATGGCATCATTTAGAGATTCTACCTCTTATGAAGACACTTTATCCAAAAATTCAGTTATTGTCTCAGATATTTTTTGTTCCTTTTTCTTTCTTGCTCAAATGAACTTATTCCAGAGCTACTTGTAGATGCTACCACGAAGCTTTACGGTATTGGATCCGATATCTTAAAATGTAAATCACCGCGCAATGATGAAGATGATATTTCAATATTTTGCTGCGTAGATGTAGAGCTTTCTCGAGGCATGTTAATGTCCATTTAAATTTTAAGGATCTGAAATATAAATGTAAAGCACTCTTTTTCGAAAAATTTAGAAAGAACAGTAAAACTTACACTATTTTCTCGAAAAATATCATATCCTGGCGTATTAAATTCCACGGTTTATACCAATATGTGGTTGCTTTTGTCAAAAGTTACATTGTGAGTATTAAGGTGCCATTTTCATACAAAAAAATATCAATATCACCAGACTCCGGGCTAAGATTTTTATCAACGACAATTTTGCATACATTTCAGTAAATGTTGAAAATCAAAGAAATAATAAAGTAAAATTTAAGCAAAAATAAAAGCAACATGCACTAATGTACATTGTTGCCATAATCTACATAATTTACATTATCTACATACTCTACATATACTTTACATAAATATGTAGATTATTGCATTACACACGTAGACGCACATCACCCGCCTCTTCTTCAAATACTGATTACTGAAATCATAATTAAATCTACACAATTCTTAAGAGTGTATTACAAATTAAAGTCCATCCTGCATTGAGGAAATGTGGTGACCAAAAAATTGAAGAGAATATACCAAAGAAAACGTCGTGGATATACTTATACTTGTTTACCTGTTATATGGATGTCCTCGTACCTCAGTATTCGATAGAAATAATTCTGTAAAATAACTTGTTTTGCAGATTATTATGCAGAAATAACGAACTAATTCATATTTGCGGATCATACAACCTCGATTACTTCCTTGGGGGATTATTTGCGACACAAAACATTTGTAAGACCCCGGTTTGTTCCTGAGGGCATCATTCTATTTTGCATATACTATGGTACTATGGAGGTATTTCAACGGCGATATCTTTATTCCTGATATCTGGAAGAAGAAATAGTTTCGAATTTCATCAAGCTTTTATCCAGTGTGGACAACAGTCTCAGCGAAATAAGTAGTTACCTGAAAGTAAACTGAATGAATAGAATTGAAAATTGTTTAGACTTAAGAAGAAAAACTTACATTGTCAAGAGCATGTAAACGGGGAACTGCACAAATGGGAGCGCTTCACTAAAGTATGATAAGTTAATGCAGTACGATGTTAACTTCATAATTATATTTACCCTGGAAAAGCACAACCTAACCTAAACACCGACAGAAAAGCATCGATTTTTTCTACCGCTATTCATTTTCCCGGTGAAGGAAAAGACAGAAATTGGCCCCTCTGAAAACCTGAGACTCCTGTGAAATGGGAAAATTAAACGCAAATATCCCTATTTTGGAAATAACATTCAAATTTTTAGATAAATTCAAACGAAAATATAAATTATGAGAAAAGTTTTTGGGAAAAAATTTATTGAAATTTGTGAACCAATTGGAAACAGTTACTTCGATTGGAAAATGTATTGGAAATAGGGACAGGAAATTCCAAATAGGGGTTTTTTCTTCTTATAAATGAGAGCAGTTTCGTTTGTGAAGTCCTCTCAGTCAGTGTGGTATAGCCAAAGTGACAACATCAATTCTGAAATTGAAATTATTATTTTCAAATAGTCATACCTATATATAGATTTTGCCGACGGCATTCACGTAGTCACAGTGCGCGTGTGCCCGTGTAAATCGTGTAAATGTTTAAGCCAGTGTGTGGTTACGAAATACAGACAAATATAGTGTTAATATATAGAAAAGTGATAGAGACACATACTGTTAAGTTTTAAGTGTGGTGATTGTGATAGAGACACATTGTGATATAGACACATACATTTATAAGTTAGTGACAGACAAACACAATTAAACAATTAAATAAATTGCAGTGATAAAGGACACACATAATGAGTGAGATTAATATAAGTAATAAAAATCTCGGGTTTGAAGCCGAAAAAAGGGCACTTATTGCCGCTATTGACAGCAGCCTAAAAAGGTTATACACTAAGTATGAACTTGGCCTCCCGGAAGTCACCATACAGGAAGGAGCAAGAAGCTTGTTCGATGACAATGTCACGTCGCCACCTGATGTTATAGATGAAACAGCCACCGATGTGGAAATGACCAATGACTCAACCGAGTCATCTTCATTGAGTTCGGAATCGTTTGAGGAAGAAAATAATTATACTGTTGTGGAAAACAACAAACGGAGAGCAAGGAATAGCCCAGAGACGTCTCCTCAATCTGGCAGAACTCCAGCCAAGAGGAAGCCATCAGGATCGAAGCAGCAACCAACCGGGGAGGATAACTCTGGTGGATTCTACCAAATTCTTGGAAACCGGAACGAATTTGAGATCCAGCCCAAAGAAACTGCGGCCAAGGAAGTAAAGGCGGTGAGACCCCCACCAATTGTATGCCACAATCTGAACGTCAGAGCATTCAAGCTAGAAAGCAGACCCAAATTTTACATAAAGACGGCAAAGGGCACCAAGTGCATTATTAAGCCAATCTCACAGGACGACCACAAGACAATATTCAGCATCATCAAAGACATCGGAGTGCAGAGCTATACGTTCACGCCTAAGTGTGAAAGGACGACGACACTCCTGCTGAGAGGAGTTCAGCATACTTACCAGGCCGAGGATGTGAAGGCAGCACTCGTTGAAAAATTGCGTGGATTCACAATTAACTCTGTGACGCATTTTAAAACACCCAGGAGCAAGGATTCGAATTCCTTCGTAATTAATTTCTGAGGTAATTACGATATTAAATTTATAATGGCCACAAATCGCCTTCTGAACCAGATCGTTTACTGGGAAAAATACCGCGCTTCTGGAATCTCCCAGTGCAAGCGTTGCCAGGCTTTCGGCCACGTCGCGAGGAACTGCGCGGTCGACTACAGATGCGTGAAGTGCAAAAATGTACACTTACCAGGACAATGCGAGAGGAATAACGAGAAGGAAGGTGCCCCATATTGCGTCAACTGTAAAACTGAAGGACATCCAGCCAGTTACAGAGGCTGCCCCAAGTACAAGGAGGTAGTACAACAACGTGCCAAGAAGACCGAGGAGCGTCGCCAACGTGAAGACTTCGTGAAGGAAGCCACAAGGAACTATGTGCAACCAGGTAAATCTTTCGCCCAGGTAATCTCTAAAAACACGTCTAATAATAACAATTCTGTCAAACCCACAGCTCCCAAGCCTCACGCAGCACCTACGTCTGCCCCCAAGGCAGCTCCTAGTAAACCAAGAGTATCTGAAATTGACGATTTCTGCACCAAAGAAGCCAAGTCGCTATTTGGCTGCGACCTTTTCGTCCTTATGGGCAAAATCAATAATTTCCTTCCTAAATACAGGAAGCTCTCTTCCATATCGGAAAAACAAGCAGCTTACCTTCAATTTGCATTTGGACTATGTCTAGGCAATTAAGTAAGCTGAAAATCATGTCACTTAACTGCAATTCGCTGGTAAAGCACAGCAAAAGAGCAGCACTAAATCTCTTCCTCATTGAGCATAAACCCACGTTTATGTTCCTCTCTGAAACTCTCCTCACTGAGAGACATAAGTTAGCTTTTGAGCACTACAACTTCGTCCGCCAGAACAAATCTGAGACCACCCTAGGCACTGCCCTTCTCATTAAGGAAAACCTTAAATTCGAAGAGGTGAAAATAAGTAACCTTTCCAATATGGAATGCACTGCTGTCAAGTTAGAGCTTCGTGACAACGAATCTCTTCTCTTAATCGCCCTTTATAATAGATGCCTCGCCACAGGAGCTGATATCCAGAACAACATGAACAGCATTGCTCGAATCTCGGACAATTTTACTTACACGGTGCTTGGTGGTGATTTCAACGCAAGGCATCCGTTATGGAATGACTCTGTCGTAAGTCCGTCAGGCAAGACAGTACATGACTGGCTTCTCTTTAACACCACCCATGATTTCGTCGTCGTCTCGCAGGATACTCCGACCTTTCCACGATCTGGGTCAACTCTTGACTTCTATATCGTAACTTCTAATCTTATTAATCTTCTTCCCCAATTCTCAAATTACGTTTGTACAGCTCATATGGCTGAATCTGATCACTTGGCAGTCGAACTCTCAATCACCCCCAGCGAACCCTTAAATATTTTGACTTCAGACCCCCAAGCCTCAACCTCACTCAAAGACGTTGACTGGCAACAATTTCAGGACAGGCTCTCTCAATTCCTCACAGGAAATCTCCCTGACTCGCAACGGAATCTCTCGAACTTGGAAATTGACTTCCATATAGACTTCCTCAACAACGCCATTGAAGGAAATGTCGCCTTCTTTTCCAGTGTAGTGCCAAGCAAACACTACAAATACAAAAATCTTCCTCCTCAACTGCAAAAATTATATAAATTTAGGCAGAAACTTCGAAAAATACTTAACCGTATTTTTCACCGAACCCTTAATAGCCACAATTCAGCCTACAGAACCGTGTTATCGCAAATTAATTGCTTGTCAACAATTATTGAGGAACAAACGAAAATGTTTCTCGATCAAGAGTTTAGGAATAAACTGGCCTCCATTCAACCCGGTCCACACTGCTTTCAGGACATAAATAGGATCTGCAACAGGAAAGCAAAACTCCCCAAAACCATCTTAAGTGGCTCGAACGCTTACAACCTTCCCCACGAAAAATGCAACGCCTTCGCGGAATATTTCCAATCCACTTTCAAAGACAACTCTTCTCTAAGCGATGCTAATTTTAGGACCACTGTAGACTCAACCGTTGATGACTTCACTGCACAGGCAGTAGGATCCTCCGCCACAATCTTTAATTCCACAAACACGTCTTTAAATCCGGATGATTTAAGCATCTTTTCAAATTCTGCTCACGTTTTCGCCCTAATCAGGACTATCAGAAGTAAAAAGTCCGCCGGCCCTGATAACATTTCAAACAAAGTTATCAAAACCCTCCCACCTGTCGCCATAGAATTTCTGACAATTATCTTCAATAATTGTCTCAATAATTCTTACTTTCCTGATGTCTGGAAAACCGCACGCATAGTTCCAATTCCCAAAAAAGGAAACTCGAAAAACCTTAATGAGTTCCGCCCAATCTCTCTTCTGTCCAACCTGGGCAAACTTTTCGAGAAAATAGTCCGCCAACACATAGAAAATACCTGCCTCGACCTAAATATCAGACAAGATACGCAATTCGGCTTCAAGCCCCAGCACTCCACTTTTCACGCTTTGCTCAAATTCCTCTCTGATTCTACAAACGCCCTCAACAAAAGGGAGCAGACAGTAGGCTGCTTCCTTGATGTAGAGAAAGCGTTTGACTCAGTCTGGACAAACGGGCTAATATTCAAAATTATAAACCTCGAGTTCCCGCCTTATCTCACCAGGGTTATACATAGCTTTCTGTCATCCCGGAATTTCTTTATAGAAACTGAGAATGTCAAATCTCAGGAAATATCAGTCAAGGCTGGGGTCCCCCAAGGTTCGGTCCTCGGACCAACTCTCTTCAATCTTTTCACCTATGACCAGCCTGCCAACGACTCAAATTCCACCACACTACTTTATGCTGATGACTCCCTTACGTACGCCCACTCCATGTCATCCAATTTCGCTGCTACGAAAGTGGAGCGGCATGTCCTCAAACTTGACGAGTACTACAGAAAATGGGGCATCAAAATCAACCTTAACAAATCTGAAATGATTTGCATCCGAAACCCCTCCACAAGGGGAAGACCCAATCTCGCCACACGAACCAACAACATAGAAATTGAAGTCAATAACGAAAAGCTCCAGCCTTCAAAGAACGCCAAATATCTTGGTATCTCTTTCAATAATCTGTTGAAATTCAACAACCACGCCAAGCTAACCTTGAGAAAAGCAAACTACGCTTACTCCCTACTCAACCCTATTATCAGAAGGAGAAACGGTCTCCCGAAAGATACAAAGCTGCTTATATATAAACAGCTCATCCGCCCAATCATATGCTATTGCTTCCCCATCTGGCACACCATTTCACCATCCTATATGAAGCAAATTAGCGCTCTCGAAAGAAAGATCCTAAGGGCCTGCACAGGAGTGTACAGAAAACCTGACGGACACTACTTTCCCAACACCTTTTTGTATGACAGTGCAAACATCACTCCAATCGAGGACTATCTCCTTTCTCTCGCGGTCAAACAACTTGAGAAGATCTCTCAACACCCTAACCCCCTCATTAGCCAGCTTCCAACGCAACTTCAAGTTGAAAATCACCACTATTTATCACCTCTCCACCTAATCAACTCGGAAACGAGAAACATTTATTACCTGGGCGAAAGATTTACTTTCTTCACTAGTGCAGGAAGCCACCATCGTGGATAGGACAACATCCAGGGATCTCGATCATCGTGGGATATATCAACGCTGGACCATTCTGGACTTTCGGGATATTTCTCACCATGCTGGAAGAAACACCGGTCTCCAACTTACAACAAGTTAGAGAAATCTCTAACATTCCACAACTTCCCACTACCATCCAACTTCCCTATTCCTCTAAATCCCAAAATTATCAAATAACAGCCAAGAACACAGTTTGTCGTCGCGCAACAAGCTGTAATAATTTCGACATCGTGTAAACTTAAGTTAATATAAATTCGAACAATTAAAGTGCAAAGTGAATCAAAGACAAAAGTGAATTCTAGGCCAAAATTAAAGCCTGTACGTAAACATTTTCAAATATCCCGGGATATCGGTTCGGTAATAAATTCGCCATAATTCGTTTTATTTCGTTAATCGCGTGTGAAGAACACTTGACTTGACTTGACTGTGAAGTCCTCTCTCTGTTTGAGTGACATAAACAGTAGAGAATAGTGGTGAAAGTTTTTTTTTTCAAAATTAAATAAATTCAGAAACAGTGAAGCGAGGAAAAGGGCTCCATCTTTTAAATAAAAAACAAGACAAAAGGAAAAAAAGCTAAGTACTGCATTTTGCTTTTATCACGATTTGAAGTATCTTGATCTTTTCGTATTCATATTGTATTTAATCGAGTTATGAGTGCAATTCCTGTGTGACGTTTCTACGCCAAGCTCTAACCTCATAGTTGTGACAACTTAGGTTCAATGGGAATCGATCACAGTATTTTCCTTGAATTTGTGCACTCAAAAATCACGTGGCGCCCAACAGGTGCTTTAGTCCCACTTATAGTGAATCGAAATTAATTTGTGTAAATCCACCCCTCTCTCCATTGCTGTGCGGGAAATAACATCGCACGATAAGCGACACATAACAAGTGCTATTAAACCTAACAAAATCGATTCTTTCAATAGATCTCTCGAGAAGATTCACTTAAAATATAAGTAAAAAAGCTAGGATTGGCCTAAAACCAATTCTTAAGATACCCTGCATGACTACCCGTTCGTACGCATGTCTAGAATGGTTCGTCGGACAGTAAAAATGATTATAACCAATTTTATATTCTGAATTACTTCTCAGTACAATAAAAATGTTTAGGACTGATCGTTTTTGCAGTATATATGGCGACACCAAGAAGGTGTTGCCCTATTTAACCCATTTTTGAAGCTTTACTTACTATTACTTTGAAAACAGCGTGTTCAGCTCTCTACGTCGACATGTTCTCAGGCAGTGTTCAAATATATATTGTGAAAACGAAATTTTTGTATGACAGCCCTACGAAATATGTAGTTGCTAGGTTGGGTTGGTCCCATTTACGAACTTAAATTTCCTCTTTTTGTTTTTTTAAATCTGAGCACAAAATTCAGCTCTCCACGTTGACGCATTGTAAAGCACTGTCCAAATATATAGTAAAGAACGACATTTTTGTATGGAAACCCTACAAAAACTTAGCATATGATTTCATATAGGGTATAAAAAGATCAAACATATATATAGAAGCGTTGTAATGTATAATGACCTTTAATATATTTTGGCCATCTTTCGATAAAACCTAAAGTCGTACTAGCTTTTTTATTGGTGATGCCAGTTGTATGACGTTAATCAAGAGATCAAAGTCATTGGTTTTCTGAAGTTATTTTGAAAAAGATCTGTGGATATTGTACAAAGTGCAGTGAAATTTGTTTGCGAGGAGAAAATGATTTTCGCTTGATATTTAAAGGCAAACTTTTGGCTGATCATCATCTATGAAGCTAAGTCTATTTATTTATTTATTTATTTCATTTCAGTCTACAGAATAATATCCAACAGACTAGCAAGGTTGACTTAGATATACAGATTTAAATTTAATTAAGCTTAATATAAGTTAGGAATGATCTATACTATTTTCAATCATAAATAATGATACTTTGAATTCTTGACGAGGCAATGAAAAATCTACATATTTGTTAAATATATTAAAAATTCGTACACATTTATTAATGCATTCATTTGAACCATAGTTAGTTCTATGAGAGGAAGCATAAAGTAAATCACGTGATCTTGAGGACCTTGGTGTGGCATATATGTATGTTCAACAGTAAGAGAAGGTTGGGACAATTTATGGATGAAGAGAGAATATCTTTAATGAATAAAGCACATTGAACGTCACGCCTGTTTGGGCAAACCTAACAATAAACGTCTTGACTCATAACTAGGTATATTAATACCTCAGATATAAATCTTATAACATACTAAGCGAGTAAATACTCTTTGCACTGACTCAAGCCTATTAATATGGCTTTTATAGGAAGGAGACCAAATTATACATGCATACTCTAAAACAGGTCTAACAAAACTTGTAAATAAGAGTTTAAGTGTGCTTGTGTCCCTAAATTCTTTCGAATTTCTTTTAATAAAACCCATTAACTTAAAGGCTTTATGGAAAGTATATTCAATATGTCTGATAAATGCTAATTTGCTATCAAAAATTACTTCGAAGTCAGTAATTTCATCGACTCGAACTAAACTGACATTATTAATTGAGTAATTGAAGAGAATGGATTCAACAGACCTAGAAAGAGACATAACTTTGCACTTAGCTGAATTTAAATTTATGTTGTTTGTGGAGCACCAAATTATTAGCTTATCAATATCGTTTTGTAGTTGGGCACAAGAGCTTATACCCGAAACTTTCAAGAATAATTTCAAATCATCCGCATATATAAGACAACGGTCAAATGAAAAATTCAACGTTACATCGTTCACAAATAGAATAAAGAAAATTGGACCACAGTGACTTCCTTGTGGAACACCCGAAGATGCATTGATCACTCTAGATAAAGTGTCTTCAATTTTTACTATTTGCTTTCGATTTGACAAGTAAGATACTATCCACTTTAGAAAGTTTGAGTGAAAGCCTAAGGCACTTAGTTTCATTATTAAGGTCTGAATACAGACCCGATCAAATGCTTTAGAAAAGTCTGTGTAGATACAGTCAACCTGACACCCTTCCTCAATGGAATTAATGCAAAAATTAGAAAACAATGACAGATTTGTTACTGTAGATTCCTTTATGAAAACTATGCTGTTCTGCACAAATGAGCTCCTTGCATAAAAAGGAAATTTTTCCAGCTATAATGCTATCCAATAACTTTGGAATGATATTCATAAGAGCTACAGGTCTATAATTTTCAATGTTGTGTTTAGCACCACTTTTAAAAATGGGCTTAATAATTGAGGTTTTCCATGAGTCTGT